>JACXGK010000640.1:0-90667 GCA_016801125.1 Novumbra hubbsi
CGCCGCTGCCGCCCCCTGCGGAGCCACCGTCGCTGCCGCCCCCTCCGGAGCCCCCGCCGGAGCCACCGCCGCGGTTGCCCCCTGCGGAACCACCGCCGTTGCCCGCCCTCCCCCCCTTGTTTGACTCTTGCGGCCTGGAGGCCGCGCTTTGGGGGGGGGCTCTGTCATGCCCTGGCTGCGAGCCCCTGGCCATTTCAGGGCAAGACTATATGGAGAGGCCTCTAGCCATCTCTATGCCAGTCAGAGCATCTGCAATCAGTTGACTCTGATTGGGGAGCCTACTTAGGTTAGTTTTACAGCCACACCCGGTGTGGTTTATTGTTTGTGCTTTTCTCAACAGCTCACGGTTTGTCTCTGTTTAACTCACATTTCATGTGAATACGCTACATGTTTCTTTGTACACCGTTTAATGTTAGTTAGTCCTTTCGGTTTACGTTCACAGTTACGTGTAGTTTGTATTTGTTTTGTTTGTGATTAAATACACCTTTTCTTTATTCAAAATGTCCGCGTATGGTTCCGCCACACTACAACTCCGTGACATATCCTAAGAGTTCTCTTCATTTACCAATTGATATATAGGACATTTTAAATTAATTGAAATCATTGAAGCCAGAGATCATGACCCAAGGACAGAAGTTCTCAGTAGCGACAACTTGGATAACGACAAGAGTATGACATGTGTACTCCAATCAAATCTATTCGTCCAATGTTCTCCACACTGGTGTTCTACAGGTTTAGATCAGATTCATTCTTCATTGAGCGCCCACACATCCTTAACAAGATATTGGAAAATGCAATAGGACGGCACTGGTGTCCGTTTCTCTCAGTCCTTGCCCATGGGATAGAAAATGTGAGTACTTCAGGTGAAACTGCCTGACACTTGTCCTCAACGGGCAGTTAAACCTCTTCCTCACCGCTCACGCCTTCCTGTCAGATCCTACACTATATGGCCCCATGGTGATGATCGCCGAGATTGATTGGTAATTGTACCTGAATTGCAGGCCCCTCCAATAGTTTCACCTGATGGAGTCAACCTGTTTACCATACGGCCTTTAGCCCCCCCCTCACACTGCGTCCATGTATCACAACTCGCAGTCGCAGTAGCCCGGATTGTGCTCCAGCTTTTTCTACGTGCCTACCCCATGAAAGTCACTCCCTTCCGATCACCTCCCGAGATGCTTCACCTCCACCTTGCTTCATATCACTTATTCTGATCCCCTCGAGCCCCATAGCACAGATTGTACTCTTTTGATCACTGAATACAAATTGAATCTCCCTCTCCCTGCCTGGGACCCAATTCCCCCTGCTTCCATCCAATCCTATAACCTGATCCAAATGTATGATGCATTGCACTACTTTTGGAATTCGTCTTTCTTTAAGAGTTTTTTTAAAGGAAGACAAAGACATACAATATATATCGTCATAGCCTGTGAGTGTGTTACGGTTCGTCAACACCTGTTGCTAACGAGGCACATAACAGAAAACGTTTGATTTGATTATAGAGCAACACGGCCTTCCAACTTGCACCTCTCTACGTAGAAGCACAAAAGCTATACCCGGGGAAATAGGCTGCGATGTAGAATCCATCCTCAGACTGTTTTCTCATTCTACCCCCAATTCAAGTGTTGGTGTCCTGGTCTTCCCTCCATGGACTCGACGGCGCAGTAATCTCTGTCTCCCCGTGGGGCAGCCACGGCTCTGAGTGCAGAGTGTCCTTGCATGAATGCCAGTCTAATTGGGCGATCCATCAGTGCATTGCTGCTTGTTGACAGTGACCCGGCTAGAACCCGGAGATTTCCGTCATTACCACTTATTGTCACTGTCGTTACTTATTGACCTTTTGTCTCGTTGTTCTACAAACCCACAAAAAAAAATGATATGGATAAATCATCTGTTCTTGTGCCTTTGGGATTAATAATATAATTTATAGTTGTGGAAAGGTATGTGTGTTGTGGACAGTGGTATCCTAACCTTAATGTATTTTAGTGATATTATAAGGCTACAGATGCTGATCCTAGGGTTTGTAATGTCACTGTATTCTGACGTTTATCTGTAATACACGTTTAGCTTTTCTTGGGCTGTGTAGAATAGCTAGTTATGAAAATAGCTAATTAGATGCACAATATGCTTTATGATCTATACACAGTGGAATTGTTTGCTAAGAGGGAGATTTCCACTGATACAAAACAAGGTAACAGGTTTGAAGACTTAGTCATAATTAGACCAGAATAGATGAAGCTAATAAAGGTTTTGGCTGCAGGTGATTCGAGGTCTTTAATGATTGTGTTGGAAATGTACAGGGACCCGCACTACACAGAACAGATATGTTATCTTGAGTTTATCCTGCGACAAAGTATTTAGTCCGCCCATCTTCGCTAAATTGAATACTTTTTGGAAAATAAGTTGGGTTGGTCTCCATCAAAAGAGGCCACAGCCTCAGGGAAACATGACAACCGCGTGGGAGCTGATAAACATTTGAAAACATCTTTTATTTGTAACTGCGTCATTCACTGGGCAGACCTCGCCTCCGACTGGAAATCCAGAAAGAGTCCCATTCACACACGGCTCTCTGCATTTGCCGAGTCAAATTTCCTACAAAAGCCTTGTATGTAAATTAAGACATGCCTAGGTAAATTACCCATGACTACCTGACTTATTGTCCGTTTAAAAAAGGCAGGAACTGATGTGTGTGGTAATGTGAGTTAACACTGGGCCAGGATTTGCCAAGGGTGCCGTCTGGTGCCCTACTTAACCTGCCTGGACGAGTCTCTGAACTACTCAATCAAATCCATGCGAAACCAGATAAAAGTGTGAAGAGGTGAATGAAACATGGAAGGAATCAGAACGGTGCAGTCATTTTAATGCAAAGAATTTACAAATCTTCCTAGGCACTCCAAATGGCACCCTATTCCCTATACAGTGTGCTACTTCTGACTGGGATAAAATACATAGGGGTCAAAAGGGGGACTAGACGTGCAGAATAGGGCTCTATTTGGAATGCAGTCACCCTCTGGACTAAAAGCCTGTGTCTTCGATAAAAATCCCTGAAAAGCAGGCAAATTCCTATTTCTTCAGGCCTTCAGAATAATGGACCCTTTGTGGACGAAGCCCTCCGTCTTTTTTCCCCCTCTCTCCCACCCGGCGACGGCTGGACGGTGTAGCCGGTGGAGCGGGAAGATAAATCCTGCATTAAACGCGGCGCCGGAACACTGTGATCTACCAGGGAGGAGGAGAAGGAATAGCTCCCCAGAATAGCATGTTCCCGCGGGACGGCGGTGTGTGGGTGAGGCCTGTGCCTGTGCGCCATTAAGCGGTTATTTATGGAAGACGTTTCGTAATACATCGAGGGTATCCCTTTGATAAGCCAGAGTCCCTCTAAAACAGCAACATTGATGCGTCAACCGCGAGCGCCGTTGCACACGACGCTGTAACACAGAGTCCCCACCCCCCCCACTTCAAACCGCATATCAAGGGATGTGATGGGATGAGAGCAGAATGGAGTAGGGCTGTATAAGGATTCAAATAAAAAGAGTGTTTGCCATGGTATGGCTTGTTGGATTAGGCATAGTTGGACTCTTTGGACTCATAGTTGGACGCTTTCTCAGAAACAGTCTCAATTCCTTGTCAGTCTGTACGGATGTTTTGGGTGACAAAGCATGTGCACTCCCCCATGAATAGGAAATTCCTACACACACCATTTTGAGATAGAAGGAATCCATAGATTGTGCAAAGGGATTCCGTATGTAAAACTGTATGTTCACAGGAATTGGAATACATTTCCGATTCAGGGGGACTAGTCAGGATTGAGGGAAAGATGAATGCAGCAATGTACAGAGACATCCTTGATGGTAACCTGCTCCAGAGCACTATGGACCTCATACTGTGGCAAAGGTACATCTTCCAACAGGACAACAACCCTTAGCACACAGCCAAGATAACAAAGGACAACAATTCTCTGAATGTCCTTTGAATGGGCCCGCCAGAGCCCAGACTTGAACCCGATTGAACATCTCTGGAGAGATCTGAAAACGGCTGTGCACCGACGCTCCCCCTCCAACCTGATGGACTTTGAGTGGTCCTGCCAAGAAGAATGAGAGAAAATGCCCAAAAATAGGTGTGCCAAATGTGTAGCATTATAATCTTGAGGCTGTAATTGCTGCCAAAGATGCATCAACAAAGTATCGAGCAAAGGCTGTGAATACTTACGTACATGTTTATATTTTTGTTCTTAATTTTTGCAAATCTATTAAACAAACTTTTTTCACTTTGTCATTACGGGGTATTGTGTGTAAAATTTTGAGAATAATTTTTGAATAAGGCTGTAACATTACAAAATGTGGAAAAAGTTAAGCACTGTGAACACATTCCGGATGCACTGTACACTTTTAGTCATTTTTGGTTAAACCTGGTCTCTTAACACATTGTGTGGTTTTTCCCAATATGTAATTGTCATGCTCTAGGCTTGTATGATGTCCATAATAGTACTTTTTTTTTTTTCTCTAGATGTGAAGACTTTTTATTTCCGAGCATTGCCACTAGAGCTCACCCTAGATCATAAATTACCATCCACTTGTATGAAGAGAATAAAAAGATTGTGTGACACATCCGCTCACTTTATTTCCTAAATTGCTCTTTACTATTGTTTACTTTAGACAGGAGGTTCTATGATGCTGTCGATGAGAACTGCCTTAAACATCTGCGCAAAGGGGCAACTTGAAAAAAATATAATCTGCTGAAAATATAGTAGTGGCAATTAAGGAACTATTACATGGACTAACTTGAAAAGCCAATGGTAGTTTTCTTGCTGAAGACCAGACAGCAGTAGACCAATGGGTAATTATGAGCAGAAACATGTAACATGCCTGCAGCCTCCAAATGGTGTTAATGAGCTGTCAGAATTACAAAGTAACACATCCACAAAGACATAATGTGACGTCTCAGTTGCCTCTCAGACCCACAGTTGGTGTGTCAGCGGAATTCATACTAATTATCATCCCTTTTGTCTGGTGTAGACTTTTATTTTTTTCAATTGCTGCACAAATCTGGATGTTATACCCAGAATAAATTGAGAAAGATAAAGAACAGTTAGTTGGATGCTGACAAAAAAAGAACGCCATTCAGTAAAGCTGCTGTACAGGAAATCAATTGCAAACAGATGAATGGACCCCACTCAGTCATGCTGCTTCAGCATCAGAGCCACTGCAGTTGTAACTTCCCATGGCCAACAGGGACACCCGAGGAACAACTCCCATGATCCACAACGCCGAAATTCTGTGACAGTGTGGCCATAGTTGGCACAACGTAACATAGAGTTGACAAGTCTCCATGGGTACTGCTTGCTGACATTTAGTCGCTCCAGGTGGCCCAGATGCGCTGCTTTGATCGAGAAGAGACCCGTCAGCCTTGACTGCAGGAGATTCTAAAATGGCACCCTATTCCCTATGTAAAAGGGGCACTTTACCCTGTTGAGGATCATGTTGGAGAGATCTCAGGAACTGATTTGTTTGAGTGATTGGTCAGAAGGAGAGCAAGAACGATTTTTGCACCCCGAAGAACACACTTTTGTATGTCACAATGTGTATTGAAGGGCGAAAAAATATAAAAATATATTCCTATTATTTACATTGTGCAAACCCTCCAAGTTATACCAGTAAGGCTATAAGTAAATTTGTGTGAAATTCAAAGTCCTAGATTGACAGAGCCATTGAATTTATTTCAACAATATTCCTATAAGCAGATATGTTGATTAATGTGCAAGGTGTCAACCTTTTCAGCTTTTAATTGTACAAGGTGTCAACATTTTCAGCTTTCTGAAATACTAGAACGGGATTGTAATAATAAAGGATACATTTTTGAATGTGATCTAACTACTGACAATATGTATTGAGGTATTTAAAAATCAAATTTAGATATTTTAATCAGGATCAAGATGGCAAATAAATACGCTTCTTCTATTGATTTCTGCTTTCCACGTCTTGCTGTGGAAGAATTGATGCACTGCTTGCAGACGTGGTCAAATTTTGTGGTGCCCCTCCACAAAAACCGAAAAACACAATTTTCTCTGAAATAACTTAAAATTGACACAAGTAATCAGCATCCACCATTGTTTATTCTATATTTAATAGAAATCAGACTGCTTCTGAATTTCTATTCAGCATTATATTGTAAATAATGAAACTAATTAAAGTGGCATGGACAAAAACGATTGGACCCTCAACCTAATATTTTGTTACACAACCTTTAGAGGAGTCTCTGCAAGTAAATGTTTTCTGTAGCTCTCAATGATTCACTCTTCCTGTTGTTCGAAGATTCATATCAGGACTCAAAGAAGGCCACTTTAGAGTAGTCCAATGTTTGGTTTTTGATCATTCTCAAGTGCTTTTAGCTCTGTGTTTTGGTTCATTATCTTTTTGGAGGACCTTTGACCAGCAACTAAGACTGAGCTTTATTAAGTTTTCATTGTGCCTTGCACAGATTCAAGGCATCCTGTACCAGACGCTGCAAAGGAGCCGGAAAACATAACCGGTCCTCCTATGTGGTTCACTGTAGGTATGGTGTTTTTTTCCATGAAGCTTAATTTTGTCGTCTGCGAACATAGAGCTGATGTGATTGCCAAAAATCTAAAGGACATTCTCCCAGAAGGATTGTTGTTTGTCAATATGAATTTCATCAAAATCTAGTCTGGGTTTTTTAGTTTTTCTTTCAAAAGTGTAGCCCTTTCGGGTTTCCCTCCATGGAGCCACTTTCACTTAAAAATTGATGGACGGTGCGATCCAAAACCAATGTACCTTCACCTTGGAGTTTAGTATATACAGTGAGGAGAACAAGTATTTGATACACTGCCGATTTTGCAGGTTTTCCTACTCACAAAGCATGTAGAGGTCTGTAATTTTTATCATAGGTACACTTCAACTGTGAGAGACGGAATCTAAAAAAGAAATCCAGAAAATCACATTGTATGATTTTTTTGTAATTAATTTGCATTTTATTGCATGACATAAGTATTCGATCACCCACCAACCAGTAAGAGTTCCGGCACTCACAGACCTGTTTTTTAATCATTACCTGTATTAACTGCACCTGTTTGAACTTGTAGAAAAACCTGTAGAAAAGACACCTGTCCACACACTCCATGAAACAGACTCCAACCTCTCCACAATGGCCAAGACCAGATGTCCTTACAGCTGTGTAAGGACATCAGGGAAAAATTGTAGACCTGCACAAGGCTGGGTTGGGCTACAGGACAATAGGCAAGCAGCTTGGTGAGAAGGCAACAACTGTTGCCGCAATAATTAGAAAATGGAACAAGTTCAAGATGACGGTCAAACACCCTCGGTCTGGGGCTCCATGCAAAAATCTCACCTCATGGGGCATCAATGATCATGAGGAAGGTGAGGGATTAGCCCAGAACTACATGGCAGGACCTGGTCAATGACCTGAAGAGATCTGGCTTTTCTGCAAAGGGGACAGGACAACTGCACCGCATTGAGGGGAGGATGGATGGGGCCCTGCTGCAGTGTGTGCAAACATGGTCAAGAACTACAGGTTTGATCTCTGTAATTGCAAACAAAGGCTTCTGTACCAAATATTAAGTTCTGCTTTTCTGATGTATCAAACACTTATGTCATGCAATAAAATGCTAATTAATTACTTAAAAATCATACAATATGATTTTCTGGATTTTAGTTTTAGATTTTGTCTCTCACAGTTGAAGTGTACCTATGATAAAAATTACAGACCTCTACATGCTTTGTAAGTAGGAAAACCTGCAAAATCGGCAGTGTATCAAATACTTGTTCTCCCCATTGTATATCTCTTTGGCAGTTATCCTTGTTTTTTTTACCATTCACACTTTCCTTCTGTTCAATCTAGGGCCTATTTTCCTCTTGTGACTGCACCCAGGGGGGTTGGCTAAAGTTCCATGGACCTTGTACTTCTTGATAATATTTGTTTTCACAGGAACTGTATCAAGCAGCTTAGATATGGTCTTGTAGCCTTTACCTTTACCATGCTTGTCTATTCTTCATTCTCAGACTCTCTTCTGCTTTTTCTGGTCCATGTTCGGTGTGGTCCACACAAATATACCAAACATCACAGTGAAAAATGTTCTCCATGTACATAGGCTGAATGACTTATTACAAGATTGGAGGAATAGGTGATACTAATTAAAGAACCAAATTAGTTTAAAATATCGCTATAATCCAATGTATTTTTTATAAATATTTTTTCACAGCTCCATTGCTTTATTCTATGACATACCAAAGGCATGCATGTATACATAATACAGTAGCTTTTTATTTCATCACTTTTCAGGAGGAATAAGGAATTATATTAATGAGCTGTATGGGGTACCACGACATTCAATTACGTCTGAATATGGGTATAAAACATGCATCAAATGAGTTTGAATTGGAAATACTTTATTGTTCGAAAGTTTGGGGTCTTTTAGAAATGACATTTTTTATAAAATAAAACAATCCATTAAAATAACATCAAATTGATCAGAAATACAGTGTACAATACATATATTTAGAATTTTCTTTTCAAATGCATCAGTATAAATTTGCTTCAGAGATATTAAGTCTATTCCATGTGAGAATCTGCCAAGAAACTAAAGCACCCCTCAACAGATAAGCAAAAACGGACTGTGGAAAAGGTGTGGAAAGCTTGGTGCCCGATTTTGGACCAGGGCTCTAGTAAAAGTTTGTGCACTATGTAATGGAAAGTGTGCTATTTGAATGTCCCATAACAAGGCCAACGCAAGTAGGGCGGGGACAAGGGGAATCCACTGGCCTATCTCAAATGTGAGGCAGGAACTCAAATAACAGAAAAGACAAGAGATCGAATCATCTAATGAAACGTCAGTGGTGCACCCTCAAAGGAGTTTCATTCTTGGCTGTCTCAGTCCATTGATCAGAAGATGTGCCAGTATAGCAGCAGGCCTTAAAGGCAGGCGACACACGCAGGAAAAAAGGTATTAAATAAAGATGACTTATCACTTGCTCCATGTCAATTAAAGCAGGACTTTATCAAAGGATCCAACTTTATTAAAACGCTAAGGTGCTGACAGGCCAATAACCTTGTGACAAATTAATTGAATTTTGACAGACGGCTCGGAACAGACCGGGAGTACTCTCCAAGGAAAGACAATAGGGCTGGTTGCTTGGTTGGTGAAGAAAGATAACAGTGAACAATAAAGCAATGGAAGCATACAAACCTAAGAACGTGCACATAAGTGCACATAGTATAAATAGCAGCTGTAAAATAAATGCATGATTATTTTTTATTTTATTCATTTATGTAGGCAGTTTAGCCACTGATAGACACAGTGGCTAAACTGTGGTGGGATATTGACGTATCTTTCCCCAAACAGTGGGTGGATGGTTGTTCACCTTGGCAGTGGTGTCAGTTTCTTAGAGAATGTGGGGGTGAGCTTTGCTCTGCTTGGTACAAGGTGGACTGGAGCCAGTAATGGCAAGTGCTAACAAGAACCAGGAGGTCTTAAGAAGGGAATTGGCAGCAATTAGAGCAGTTTGATCTCTTACTGCGGCCTGGCTAGCATCACACGTGCGTTATCACACACCCACCTGTCAGCTTTGACTGCTGGGCTTTGTTAAAAGAAATAAAAAATAAAGCCAACCCATTCTCTATTTTGTGAACTTCTTTTTCCCAGAGCTTAGGTAACCAATGTGAAAATTGTCAGTTAGCTGTGTGCTCAGTTCACATTTCCATTGTGACTTCCTCTGAAACCTTTTTAACCCTTGTTTTACCAGGTAAGTTGACATTTTCGTTTACAGCAATGACGTGGATCAATTAAGATAAACCGTCTTCCTTGGGGACGAAACAAAAAAATTGAATCCAGAAACCTTTCTGTTACTAGTCAGATGATTAACCTGCCGCCATTGGAAGTGTGGGATGATGTTAAACTACTTTGGGGTGACTGAAATGTAGGCTATGTATGCTAAATGTATGCTAAACTATACATACATATATAATAAGTAATTCATTACTTAGCTTAGAGACCAATTAGCCCATTAGTCCCCAATTACTGACCAATTTAATAAACTTAAAAATGTATCTTACAATTAGCTTTTATTTATCACAATTAATTGCATTTTTAGATGTGGTAGAATCTCTAAAATAAAGCAATGAACACATTGAAACAGATCATATTATGACACATTGTGAACTGTAAACAAAACAACAGAGTAGTAATTTCTATCAATTATATGCAGCAACATTATAAACAACAACGCTTTAAGGGTCCAATCCCAATGTCCCCCCTAAGCCCTGAACCCTCACAAACGTAATTGATGTCATCTGGTAAGTGATTGAGCGCAAGAGGCTGCAAGGGCAAAAATGCTATGTAGGTTTTGCATGGCTCTGTAGTGAAAGAGTCTGAATGCTAAACTGGCCTGTCTACAGTTCAGACTTGTCACGCACTGAAAACATTTGGCGCATTATAGAACGAAAAATATGACAAAGATACCCAAAACTTGTTGCATCTGAAATCCTATATCAAGCAAGAATGGCAATATTTTTCACTTTTTAAAACTGCAGAAATTGGTCTCAGTTCCCAAACGCTTACGTAGTATTGTTCAAAGAAGACGCAATACAGTGGTAAACATGCCCCTTTTTTTTATGTGTTGCTGGCATCAAATTTAAAATGGGCTTGTATATTTCCAAACACAATGGAATTTCTCATTTTCAACATTAAGTATCTTTCTGTGAAAGGATAAATGATTTTCACATACAGTCATTTCACTGTGTTTTTATTGACATTTTACACAGCGTCACAGCTTTTTGTGAAACAGGGTTGTTACTTGCTACTAATGTTAGAAAATGAATATCTAGTATGTATGTACTCCATTGGTTAGTAACAAGAGAATGTTAGCTAGAAAGTATCTAGCCGTATCTATAATGCATAAAACCTGAGGTCCTATAAAGCTCCAGGATAAGGATGTGTGCAGACAGGAAAGGTCATTACTTAACCCTCCCACCCTGGTAAATGGTTACTCACTGTTCCAGAATATTTGGCAGGCAGCCCTACAGGTGAATCATGTGCTGAAATAACTTCCTGTGTTTCCAAAAGGCCAACTTAACGTGGGTGGAAGTAAGGTTTGTTCAGAGATGGTTTTGGGAAAAAAGGGGTTTGTTTTTGGAAGAAACATGTAAAATAAAATTGGTCAATATTTTATAACAAATTCAGTGCAAAGGTTAACTTGAAAAAATAAATGTATGTTTTCAAATGTAAAGTCATTTTTCAGACCATTTAAAATATTGCCCCTCTCCCTTGGGAATCAAGTCAACCCAGTGAGCCAACATATAATGGGGATTAAAGAAAAGATTGAAGATACAGTAGATTTATATATTGGAACTATACATACCTAAATGTTTAAATTAGTTTAAAATACATGTACAATGATGAGCCAAAACATTATTACATTGCTTAATATGCTTTTGGTCCTCGCATGCTGCCAAAACAGTGCAGAGTCACGAAAGCATGGACTCCCTGTGGTATCTGGCACCAAGACATTAGCAGCAGATCCTTCCTGGAAGTTGCCAGGTAGAGCCGTCGTGGATCAGACTTGGTGGTCCAGCACATTCCACAGATGCTCAGTAGGATTGAGATCTGGAGAATTTTAAGGCCAGTGCAACACCTTCAACTCTTTATTAAGGCCCTTAAACGATTCCCGGACAATGTGTGCAGTGTGGCAAGTGATACTGTATCGGGGAATTCCATTATATCATGTGGATGTACATGTCCGTTGACATGATATAAAATAATACATGACTCATCAGACCAGACAACCTTCTTCTAATGTCCAAGGTGTAGTTCAGATGCTCGTGTGCCCATTGTAGGCACTTTTGACTGGGGTCATCATTGGCACTCTGACCGCTCTGCGACTCTGCAGCAGGATGTGATGCACTGTGTGTCGACACACTCCCCACGTAACCATCCTCAGCATTTTCTGCGACTTGTGCCACAGTAGACATTCTGTTAGTTTGGATCAGATGGGATAGCCTTCGTTGCCCTCTAGCAACGAAGAGCCTTGGGCACCCAACCCAAGTGGCTGAATAATTTGAGACTACTCGGGATATTTTGTTTATTCATTCCCATATTATGTTCTTCAACACCGGCTCTGCAGCACATTTACACCATGTAAAATTTAAGGTACATTTTCTTCAGATTTTGTTGCATGGGAACCTGAGTTAACAAACAACGCAAACAACCAGGAAACCACTTGCTACTGTATGAATTCCATTTGTGCCCTGCCTGTCTTATGGAGTTATGAACACTGACCAAGAGAGACCTACAGATCCACGGATGATGTTTTAGGGTTTTTTGTACATCTTGGATCTTGTGAACCCTTAGGAACTTTTTCCCATTTGGAGTTCCAGAGCATTAGCAATGGAATTGTAACCCTTACCAAAGCGATATCCATTAACAACTGCAGATGCAGGATTTTATTTTGATTGTGATATGATTGGGCTTTGGAACCTGGGTGCTTACAACTTCCATCTGATGACAAGAACCAATGTTTTCTTGTATTGGGCAGGGCTGGCTAAAATCAGGCCTCATTATTTACCTACGTATTTTAACACCTGACCCTAGCAATCGCTGTTGGGATGAATTAACCAGGGGGGCAATAACGCCTGCTCACGCCAAACAAATAAAGCAAACCCCTTACTTCGGTGTACTTTTCCCCCTCAGACTCTCCATGTACTACTTCAGCTTACAAAATGATCTGACCACACTCATAGTTAGAAATATGCACGAATTCGAAATGCTTCATGCAGGGCTGTTGCAAGCAATCCTGTGCCCGGGAAACGATAGATGGGCCCAACTGGTGCACTGCTGCTCGCCGCTGCTGCTGCTCGATTGCACCACTTGGCGGCTGACAGATGGCAATCTGCTAGCGTGACACGTGGATTTCACCACGTAACGTCTGACGCATGGCCATCTGCTTGTGTGACACATGTCGGTCGGCAGGCCCTACAGAGCCACGGGCCTGGGGAATCGAGTCCACTTGACTGTATGCGTGAAGATACACCTAAATCACATTGGGGTCTTGATGAAGGAAATATATTAAAGATCAAAACCTATACATTTTGTAATTCGTTGAGGACAAAATGACGCAACATCAGCCAGTGGAAACCAAAATCACTACCCGATTGACGGTTGGAATTGAACTCACACCAAGTATACCTTTTCAAACACTGGCTGTTCCAACTTGCGGTAATTTCATCATGGCAACTTGTAATGTAACTCAGTAGTGTGTATGGCCGCCACGTGGCAGAAACTTGCACACCAGTAGCCCTATGGAGGTCATTTAGAAGGGCTTTGGCAGTGTTCCCCCTTTTCCTCCTGGCACAAAGGCGTAGATACCGGTCCTGCTGCTGGGTTGATTCTGTTCTGCGGCCCTGTCCAGCTCCTCATGTAACGGCAGTGGGTGAAAACATGTTGTTATAGGTTAAAGGGAAATGATAAGAAACGTATTGATAGTCGGGCCACAAAGGTGCAGTAGTATTAATAACTGTGAAGTACATAATTGGTGTAAAGACGACCACACTAGCTTCCACTACTATCAGCTAAAAACAAGGAGAAACTGTACTACGCATTTGAGTGGTAGAAAAACATTGAAACATATATCCTAGTTCTTGCTGTGTCATGATTTGGAGAAAGCAGACAAAGTCATTGGACCCAGCTTGCCTTATATGGCCTCTCGTGGAGTTAGAATGTCAGTGTTTTACTGCGGTAAAATAACATTTGAGATATTGCGCTATGATGAATCTTCTTGACAATTTCGAACCTTAAACTCTATTTACAATTTTTTTAACTGTTAGCCAGTAAAGTTTATCTGAGAGAAAGCTAATGGGTCACTGAAAATGTGGGATTTTCACTCAGTGAAGATGTGGTATCCCCCTTACCATTTTATTCAGTACTGTCTGAAGTCTGGTTTTATTAATCTCTGTTCTTATAACTTACCATAAGATGCAAGCAGTCATAATGTGGCATGTATTTCCTCAGAATGATTCCGGGAACATGAAAGCGATCTGAGTTTCCTAAATTAGGACTAAACCCAATACAGGATATGTAAGGTGAGAATCTGAACCAATTTACAGTGTATAGAATATCTGGGATTATTTAATGAATGTACCGACACCAACTTGCATAGAACATCATACCTGGAATGAGATATTAAATATACTGACACCAATCAGCAGTATAAAGCATATTTGGTTAATATATTGAATGAACTGACACCAACTTGTATACAGGGTATTTGGGAGGAGATATTGAATGTACTGACACAAATTCGCAGTACACACCATATTTAGAGTGAGAGATTGAATGTACTGACTCCAATTTGCAGCAACTGCATGATGCCATAACGTCAGCATGGATCAAAACACTGGCCCTTGTTATCGGCTCCCCACAATCTTTTTAACACCCTTTCCATCCCCCAAACAGGTTCCTGAAATTCTAGGGGTTCTGTGAACCAGTCACTCAAACCCTCTCTAACCTGTGTGATCTTAGCCGTGATTGGTTGCTAGGAAGTCACTAGGGGCGAGACACCATGCTACTCTCCAGCAAGGTCACATACTCTTCGGACTCTCTCGTGCAATGATGCTGTTTCTGTCTCTCCTGAATGTAAACACTTAAGGAAATTCATGTCTTTGTACTTGTGGGACGGTATGCTTGGCCGAAAGTCACTTGTTGTTCCTTATAATTAGAATAAATTGTCATGTCTTTCGGCCACCTAACCCTCAAGGGTGGGCAGCTTCCGTTCAGCCAAGGGAAAAACTCTTCTCTGTCTTGGCACCTCTATGGTGGAAAAAACTTCCCCTTGAAGCCAGGACAGCTGAGTCCCTGCCAATATTCTGAAAGCGGCTGAAAATCTACCTCTTTGATGGGTATCTTAATTAACGTGTGTATCCTCTCTATGGCTTAGAGGAAGGAAAGTGTCAGATGTTGGTTTTCCAAGACAGTCGCTCTGGATAGCACAGGGAATCCAAAAGGAGGACCAATGTACAGGCTGGTCTAGACAAGAAATTGGAGTCAAAGGTAAAATCTGTCAGAAACAGGTCAGTACACAAATAACCAAAACCTGGTCAAATACAAAAAAGGTCTTAGTAGAGTTGTGGTGGAAAAACAAATAACAATGAAAAAAACTGAGTGTACTAAAATAAATAAAAAGCTGAAAGAACAGCTGAGTGACTAACAAAGGTGACATTTTTGTTGGTATGTCAGATTTTCCAAGACACTTTAAGCAGAATGCACTTTTTGTAAGTCGCTCTGCATAGCTCTGCTAAATGACAAAAATGTAATATCTAGTTCGATTGGCTTTCGTGTGCTGCTTTTGTAATTACCGTGTTGTATTACAGTTCTTATTTGTTATACACATTATAGGTCTCACAGCTTTGTACCCTCTTCACTAACTTTTTAGCTATCCATGTCTGTTTATTTTGTGGGAATCAATAAAGTATCCAGTGTAAGATAACGTCTGGGCTCTTATTGCCCTCTAACTGGGGGCGGTGTTAGAGACTTGAGTAGAACCTAACAAATCTCTTCTAATCCCTGTGAAACATTTCTAACATCATGTAAAATCCGTGCCAGAAAACATCAGGCTGTTCTGAAGGCAACGGCAGGTCCAACCAAATAGATGGGTTTATCCAATAAACTGATCGCTAAATGTACAGGCCATCATTGTTGCAGCAGAGTGAATGATTTGCACGTTTCACCTGGCCACTACACCCAAAGAGTCTTCCACGCATCATAACACTTGCAAATGAAGAGTGGAATGCTTTTCGGTTCACATAATTCATCTCATCCCCTGGACAGGATTGTGCTTTTTATGGGGCTCTGGGAACCGTCTATCGCTCAGATCATTTTCAGGAACCCATTGATTGCATATAAACTTCTCTTGACTACAACCGGCAATGGTATTTGGAACAATTATGTTGACAACAGACGTCAATCACGCGTCTCAACCAGGGCTGCGAGAAGACAGACTGATCGGCAAGGTCCTGTTCCACATGCTGTGAAAAGTGTTTTCTTAGTTAGCCTTTCTGAAATTCAATTATATTGGTTTCAGGAAATAAAAAAATATTTGAAGCAAAAGATTCCTATCTGTCTCTAAAAACCTGGTCTCTGTAAAATGTGTGTGCTATATCTTCCAACATGTGATTGCGTGGAAGAAGGCGGACCAAGGCGAACGAAGGTAAGTTGCAAGGGTTCTGTTTATTCCTCGAACTGTATAGTCCTTGTGTATCAGACGCGTCAAATAATGAACAAAACGTACACTTGGTACGCATGAAAAACACAAGGAACAACTACTTGTATATAAGGGCTGTACTATAGAGCCTGAAACAGCACGTCGCTGCACACAAACAACAAGTAACAATCACGGACGCAGAGACTAGACACACCAGGGCTTATATACGTAGTTAACAGGTAGCACCTGTTAGGAATCAGGGAGGGATGCGTTCACAGGACATGGGGAAAACAGGACAAAACATACACGATGGCAACTAAAAGGCCGTTGATTGGGTCCAGGCGTGATCTCTCTCATCCTTCCCAGACAGTCAAGGGAAAACCACAAGAAGATGCACCTGCTGTCCTTGACGTACACACAGAAATCCAAACTGTGCACCGCAAACTGTGCAACCCCTCTTTCTTCACATTTAAATGTGAAAAAATCAAAAGATAGAAAGACTGCTTGGAAAAATAATGAGGCCTTAGGCTCAAGTGACCTAGTTAAACTTCTCACACGTGATATGCGAGGAATACATAACTTACATAATATATATAAATGTTGTCTACTCTTCATCAGGCTAATGTGAAATAACAACATGATTTAGTGGCAAAATCCCTATATACCAAAACACTTGCAAACAACGTTATATGCTGGTTTTAAAAAGAGCAATGGCGGAATATGGATAGTGATCTCTATCTTGAGTGTAATTTTCTCTGACATTCAATAATATCCTTTCATCATGATCCATCAATCAAATGTATTTTATAAAACCTATTTTATTTCAGCAGTTGTCACAAAGTGCATTTACAGATACCCAGTCCAAAACCCTAAAGCAAGTAACAAGACTTAATTTATAGTGTCTAGGAACAACTCCCCTGTAGTATCAAAACTTGAAGAGGAAGAAAACTCGAAGGGAACCAGAATCTGAGGAGTGGCCAGTCCTCTTCTGGTGACAATAAAAGTATAACAGGAATCATCAGACAGCAACCTGATCTGCAACACAACCGAGGACAGGACAAATACAAGTCATTTAATTTAGGTAGGCCTGAGGCGTGGTCCAAGGTCTCATGTCATCATAAGGTTAACCAGGACACCAGTGAAGATGTAGAGAGACTTCATAAGTATACATGTACACTTATCAGGGTGACCCAAGTCTCCTGTCACATACATAAAACGTAACAAGTGGGATCGAAATCCCATTACAACCGCAGTTGACTCAGAAAACTGTTTATACAGATACCAAGTCCAGAAACCTAAAAGAGCAATCAACAACAAGAGTTGATGCACAGTGGCTAGAAAAACTACCCTAGTCCCACTGAACTATTGCAGTGTAATAACTGTAGGCTGAGACGGTGGGTGTTGGCGGATCTGAAGAACCAGTTTCCTCGTCCTGCTTAGTAATTAGGTGCGTTCCTCGGGTTTGGGCTAAAGGACAGTCCTCACAGTGGAACACCTAGCCAACAGGCTGTAATGGAGGTCCCAAGTGGTCTTATTGGAAGGTAACCCAGGAGAAGGCCAACCAGACTTGAAGCTCAAGGGCTATTACGGCAGTATGCACAGTCAAAGCTGTCTGAGGTAATACGCTGCTGCACCTCCCCCACAAGAAAAGTTTGAGTTTGATTATTCAAATCTAGTCATTTGTTTAGAGTGGTTAGAGGACAACAACTGAATATCATTTTGAAATAATGTATGTTGAAAAATGAACTCCTGACAACCCATTATCTATAATTTAAACCAAGAGAACAACTTGAATCAATACAAAATGCTCCCTAGATAAACATTGAAAAAATTATCACAACAGAGAAATACATTACGAGACACTGCCAATTTGGTATTTAACTTTTGACTTAAAGACAAGCTGTATCTTATTTGCCAATTGCCTTCCCTATTCTCTCCTTCCTAGTGTCTCCCCTGGACACGTATTTTTAATAATATGTTGTATTATTATGTTGTATTACATATGAGCTTGTATAACTTAAAAAAATGTCAGGAAGAGCATTTAGATGCCACCTAAGCGCTGTTAAATATACCGATATTTCTTTGGAACACTTTTTTCCGGTTATGCCCTTTTGCTGAAATTGCAGAAACGCCCTTTTGCTGAAATTGCAGAAACGAACCTCAACATAAACTGTAGTGAAGCAGTGACCATCAAGAGAGATCAATCGATTGGCTAAACCTAGTGTTCCCTTCCACTGATGTAGAGAATAGCCTGTTCCTTGCCAATAAGAAAATATACTTACCATCAGTAAGTGTATTTATGTTAACCCTCCTGTTATGTTGCGGGTCAATTTGACCCATTTCTTTCTAAAATATAAGTTCAATATATATAAATATACGTTTTTTTGCCTTGAAATTAAGTGACTTTTCCTCATTTAGGGTCATGAACCAGACTGCAAAATGTGGACAGACAGATGTGTTGTGGGATGTCTGTGTAGACTGAGTATACAAACATGTGGGTCATTTTGACCCTGATGCTTTTATCTGTATATATATTTGCACAGGTGCAAAATAAGAAAGTGTCTTTGATGTATTTTGTTTTGACTGGTCCTGGTGGCACTTTTAGAATTATGTTCGGGTGAAATGAGCTTTCCCAAGCTTCTCATTCTCAGTGCAAGTGCAGCAGGTCTATGACACAGACACTAAATTTGCTCTAAAAGATTTTCAGTCAATGACGTTTTAGTACAAATTCTGGACTGTGAGTGTAAAACAGACGTAGAGGTTTCAGAGATAAAGGACAATGCTGTTCATGATCCAGATTTTGTCTTCAGTGAAGAGGATTCAGAAGACAATTTGCCATATCATCCCTTCTATCAGATGAGAGTGCATGCAACAAACATCATCCAAAGAGAGGACATGGAAGTCTAAAGATGGTCATACAGAATGGTCACCGTTACCATAAAAAAGTAATGGGAGACTCTCCGCTTCCAATGTAATAAAAATGCTTCCAGGGCCTACACAATTTGCTTTCACAAGTCCATGTGCAATACCCTTTTGAGCTATTTTTACCCCAAGAAATAGAGAAGATTTTACTGAACATGACCAACTTGTAGGGGAGTTGTGTGTATTGACTTGTATGCATACATTGGATTGCTTATATTAGCTGTCTAGAAGTCGGAGAAGCAACGGGCAGCCTGTGGAATGAAGAGAATGGAAGGCCAATATTTCGGGCAATAATGTCTCTGCAAGTATTCCACATAATTTCCCGGTTGATTCACTTTGATAACCATGATATCAGACCTCATCGATGTGAAAGAGACATAACTAGCTGCAATCAGAGATTTGTGGAATAAATGAGTGGAAATCCTATTAATATTGTACAATCTTGGACCACAGTCATCAGTTTATGATAGCCTTGTTCCATTCAGAGGACACTGTCCCTTCCAACACTATATACCAAACAAGCCTGCAAAATATGGCATGAAACATGGGCAGCATGTGATGTCACATCAAGCTATGCCATGTAGACCTGCCTCCAATCAACCAGCAATGGATCCAGTGAATACAGGCAATGGCAAGAAACTGAAAAGATGCCAGTAAATCCAGCACCACTTGTGTAGAATGCATTAAATACATCTGCAGAAAGCACCAGTGTACATTTTGACCAATAGGATAGAGAAGCCTACTTGGGGAAACTGATACATCTTGTTTGTGAGAAAGGAAATGTTTAACAGTAGTTTATAAATATAATATTTTATATTGTATTTTTTCTGAAATGTCTAACAGGACAAAATTAAGTTTTGGCTGTATTTACTTGATTATTTGACTGTCTTGAGGGTGTTTAAACTGTGTGGGTCAATTTGACCGTAACATACTGGATGTAATTATTGTTTAACATAATAGGAGAGTTAAGGAAAGCATCTCAAAAAATATTTTTTACAGGAATAGTCTATAGTTATAATTTCATGGATTGCGCCTCAATTTACATGCAGCTATGCTATAATGTAGCTAATTATCACCACCGTCAACTGTAGCTAGGTTTGTGCAGCTTGGATATTAGCTAAGGTCCTCATCACTTTAATATTAGGAAATAAAATGACAAAAATAATGTTTTTCATTAACCTAATTGGAATCAATGTTTTCAAAAATAACTATACATTTGCCTAATTAATTGAAGTAAGTAAATGAAGAAGTATAGACAAATACCTATAATTAAAACTTTGCTTGTTAATAGAAAGTAGTTATTTTTTGATTGAATATTGTCTGTTACTGGGTTTATATATTAAAATTTGAATATGAACATTTCCCACTGCTTTGAGAGGAGTTGCCTGGTGTCCATTTTTGTAATTCATAGAATATGTCAATAACCCTTCCCTACTAGTAGACTTGCATAAAATCAATCAAATAATACAGTTTGAAAATGTAATTTATTTTGGTTTGTATCAATGATTGTTCGACCTAACATGATCACCCGGAGGAGATTGTACTTTACCCCCTTTTTAACTGCCGGATCCCTGGAGGTGAATGACATTGAGCTGGAGGCACAACCGTTATTGTCAAGTAAAAAATATCTGTTACTTCTGTTTGCTTAATGAAAGACTTGAAACTATATCTGCCTTTCTTCCTGGCTTCAAGTCACAACACACAAGTCATCACAATGGCAAAGGTGCCATAGAAGCAAGTGGTAATCAAGAATTATAAAAGAAATGTGCCTTCTATTTTTGTTGCAATTCACAACTTTTTGTGGTGATCTGTGGCCAATGTTGTAACACAATATAATCTGGAAAATGTGTAGATGGTGGCGGATAGTTGTGAGGGCCACTCTGTGTACCGTTTGACTTTGAATTGTTTAACTGATTCCCGCTCTGCCCACCAATGCATGGATGAATGGAAGTATATTTGGATAAATGTATTATTACTATTATTATATCACATGATCAGCTTTTCTTACTGTATATGACTAAAACAGGAAACATAAAAAGAAGAAAACACTGCAAATGTCTCTTTGCTTTCAACATCATTTGATAAGAAAAGTTTTGAGTGAGGAACTACTTGCAATTGTCTCTTAAATTGAACCCTTCTGTTCCTTACTAACAATTATTTTCAACTTTTTTGAAAAAAGAAAAGGTGCAGAAGTCTCACATTTTTTTTTTGAGCTGTATATCTATATATTTTTTCTATTAGACAAAGATCACCAGCAGACAATACTTTCACTGAGAGGACTTACTTTGCTCCCACCTGTAGATCCCCTCCCAGCTAGCACCCCAGAAGCCTCTGACCCAACAATCCCACCCGGAGCCCCCACACCACAACACCCTTCATCCACACCCCAGTCTCGCCAACAGCCAGCCAGACAAACACACAGACACCACAGTAGAAACTCAAGACATCAACAAAAGCAAACAAGACAAAACCGAAAAAAGAACTGACAAAAGAAACGAGAAAAGAATGGAGAAAACCTAATCTACCACACAGCACCTTAGCGTAGCCTCCGCAAGCCATTTGATGAGAAAGGCAGCAGAGGTCCCTCTTAGAGCACACCGAACATTGGAAAAAAACTAAATATGTAAAAAAAAAACATAGTATCACTCAGCTAGGACAGGTGAATGGACAGGCTTCCACAGCATTAGCCCCAAAAAGGTAACAAAAGCCACACTGTAAGCCTGTCTTGGGGCTCAAAGAGGACGGGTCCTCTGGAACACCAAAACCCTGCCAACGAAGGGCCACAGCTTCAGGTTGTCCAAGCACCTTAAAACCGGGAAAATAGACTTCCAAGACGCCTGAAGTGCTGGACACTGAGAACACATATTGGTAAGGTCACAAGTGGAGGTATAACACACATCACACTCATCCTTCACATTGGGATATATGCCTGCCAGTCTGCACTATATGCCTGCCAGTCTGCACTTGGAAAAGTGAACTCAATGCACCGCCATGAATTGAATAAGACCCAGGGGAGTGCAGGATGTGGTGCCTTTCAACAACCTCCCAGCACTCCTGAGCAAACTGAACGCCCATCAACTTCGTTTTGTTGGTTGAGAATATGTCCAAGGACATGATACATGTGTTGATCTGAGAAATCAATTCTGTCTGTTGAGTTGACGGAATATAATCCCAGGCTCGGTCTGGGGGAGGGTCGGGGGAAGTCAGCAAACTGGGAGGGTACAAAGTGCTTCATCTAGAGATTTAGAAAAAGATTGATGGAGACAGAGAATACTTAGCGGCTAGTCCAGAGAAACTAGAGAAACCTCTTTTGCCGTACAAGTCCTGGAAGGTTTTAACGTTCTTTATAGAGGGAGAAAGCATGATTCCAATCAACAGGGCACAAAGTGGATGCAGAGGAACATTAACATGTTAATATGGCACCATGGGGTGTCCGGAGGTGTCCATGGTTGTCAGTCTTGTTCACCAGTGGTTCTCAGGTGTCAGACTGGTTTCTTAAGGGAAATTATGCAGTTGCTATAATCACTTAGGCAATGTTCGAAGGCGTCCATACAATGGCCCTGGTCCTCTGCAAGGGCTCGGATACCACCCAAAGCAGAAGTTTAAGGGGCCAGAGCCACCTCAATTGCAGGTACCAAAGCTGTCTCGATTGCAGACCTCAGCTGAACAGCCACACGAGGTCCGTTATTTCTTAAACCGCAGTCAAGTGGAGATCCTGAAGGCCTGAGAGAGAAACCACTGTCTTGGCGCCATGACAATCAGAGTCAGCCATCGCGACGAAACGTTGGCCGCAGTGCAATTGTTTCTCAAATGATGTGACTTTGAAGCTGAAAAGGTAGTAAACAGTCTAATCAAAATGTTTGGTATGGATTGAAGATGAATGCAAAGCAAAAATCAAACATGATTTACCTATTGCACAGGAACCTATCAGCGTGCAACTACTCTCTCCACATGCTAAACCAGAACCCCACAGGAAACATAAATACATCATAGTTTCATCTTGTGTATGGAACGTATTCCTTCTGTCATAGCTGATTGGACTGCGGTATCATCATTTTTATTCGTGACCCAGTTCAATATTACCGCACCTCTTCTTCAGAGTTTTTAATCTCATTACATTCCTTGAAGACCACAGTGGCTGAACTGTTTTAGTGCCTTCATCCAATTTAAACCAGCTGCAGTCACAGGCCCATGCAGTGATTGTCTAATTAGAGTCGTCGTATGATGTTACTCGTTCATTTGTCTGACCAAATGTGGATTTCAATGCTTGTAACAGTTTCACTGGTGTGACACTGACAGTAGTGTGTGCAATTAGTACATTTTCATCCCATCAGTTTGATTTAGCGCTCTGTTACTAGTTAAAAGAATTTCACAACGGTGCACTAATCTTGACCAAGGCTTATTACCATGCCATTTGGGATGCATCTCTGTTTTAAAGAAGTGTA
This sequence comes from Novumbra hubbsi, assembly GCA_016801125.1. Classification (NCBI taxonomy): domain Eukaryota; kingdom Metazoa; phylum Chordata; class Actinopteri; order Esociformes; family Umbridae; genus Novumbra; species Novumbra hubbsi. The sequence continues at coordinate 23,588 of JACXGK010000640.1, forward strand.
CAAAATTGAAAAGAAGCCTAACCAAACACATTTTGCCTAGTTGATTACTACTCTTCCTTATAAGCTATCATGTTCTATGTTTAAATGTCTGAGGCTAAACCAGAGGCCACATCAGTAAGAACAAATCCCTTGGCAGATCTACTTGCAAGCAGGTGTGATTTATATTGCATCCAATCATCTACTGAGGCTAGGTCATTTAAATTACTTACAAACTGGATATAATCTTTTTTTTCTTGCATTGGAGAAACTGACCCTAACCCTACTCTTCAAATTAGACTTTAAGAAGATGTTGAGGGTAGCATTGAGGTTTCCTGTTTTTGTCTTTTGTTACCACATTGCTAATCCTCACCTCTGGCTGTATGATATAGCTCTTTATTTCTAAGATAGCATCTCTATTTTTAGATGTACGTTCACAGATCATCTGCTCTGGCTGCTCAGTGAATTCAGATGCAACGCTCCTTTATCAAGGTGAGTTGTCATTGAGTTTGTCCCAAATGGCGCCTGATTCCTTCGATTGTGCCCTAATGGTCCTCGGGCAGAAGGAGTGCATTATATAGGGAAACAGGGTGCAGTACGGGACACAAATTGGCCAATAAAAAATCACTCTGTGGAGTTTAATGATCCTATAGGCACAGCAGGTTATGGGACGGGAGATATCCTGGGTGATCAGCCAGTGAAATACTGTATCTGCTAATTGGATAGTAACATCCTGTGTCCAATCACTTCCTTTGTAATGAGATCTGTTCGTGAGCCATTCCGATTGTGTAATGTCTCTAACAGACAGTAGGCATGTAGGTAGACAGACCCACGGACATGCATGGATACACACAAACAGCAACCATGTTTGATGAGTCACCAACAGACCAGCAGCTGAGAGGACACATGTAGCTTGTTTCAAAAAATATTGTTTGCAATAATTAATTCTTAAGGTTAGGGTTAACATAAAGCTTTTGAAAAATACATGATCGTAACTTATTCATCCACCTGGCACATTAACAAACAGCCGCTGAGCCAAGAGTTTGGAATGTGAGACTCAATGCTATCACTGTTGGTTTAGAAACCTTTGTGTACCATTAACAGAAGACTAACAATAGAACCATACGACTTGTGTGGATAGCAGTAAATCCATCAAAAAAAGCATTTGTGGACGCATGTTGAAAGATCACCCAGGAGAATCGTCTCCTGTTCTTTCAGCCACCCCGTAATCTCCTGTTGCTCTGCGGGAACTTCTCTAATGATGTGATATTTATGCCCCACCACCTCATCAAAGGCCCCAGTCCCTTCCACCGTGGATCATGCAAGTGTCATATTTTAAATGCACATAATTCCCACCTACACATTCTTGCCTCCAAGTACCTCTTTGACTTCCACCACAGAACCAGTTGACCGTCATTTGAAAATGATGAATACAACAAAACTGTGACAGGGCTATAGCTTACAACCCTTCTCAGCACTTAGTGTGTTGAGACATGTATCCTACACAAAAATAATTCAAGTAAATTGTGTCATACTACATTACTCCCTCAAATGGGAAACTTTTCTACAAAAACAATCTGCACTGTATACAAAACTTTCTTGCCCATTTGTTCAAATAGAAATAGAATATGAATTAATGCATGGTGGGCTAGCTCAAAGTGGATTACAGAAGAACTTTAGTTTTGGAGGAAATTATTACCAACCATATTGTCAGTCATGGCATTTCGATGAGGAAGGCTGAGCCAAGGGTCAAGCCCTATTTTGACTATATTAATGGTGCCATAGATAGGAAATACTAAGATTAGTCAAGAATGATAACAGGTATGTTACACTGCTATACCACACTGTATAGAGTACAATATATGTGCAACAAATGATAATTTATAAGCATTTTAGAAATTGCTTTGTTTTGTGGTGATTTGTTGTCTCTGTGATGATCTTTTCTCTCTCTTTCTCTCTTTACATATATACATATATATATATTGTATTATTAAGCAACTAAGTGGGAGAAGTTATTAGACTGTGGAGCCTTTGTTTTATGAATATTCATGTTCTTCAGTGAAATTCTACACTTTTGTAAAAAAAATATTTTAATGAAAAGAAAAACAGCAATTGCTGAGATACTGTAATATGTTTACTAGTCTTTAACGGTACACACTTGATTTATCAACAATTGGCCCATGCTAACCAAGTAACCAAGACAACCAAGTTATATTGATAGATGTAGTTATTATTTATTGGGTCATTGTGTAATGATTGATTGGGATTACTTAACAGGAGATAACAAGTACTTGATTTTGCATCATGTAATTGCTGTTTGGAATGTCCTATTGCATTTTCTGTATGAAATTTGTAATTTTGCACCACATTTAAGAAAAACTGTACAAATTGTATAGCATACATTATTATTCCTTGGATTCCATCACACCATATGCTCACCACTTAAGAGTTTGTACATGCATTTTGTTTGTTTTGTTTGCAGTTTCCAAAATGCCAATATAAACAAAATGCATTGATGTGCAAAGCATGTATCCCTATAATTCTATTACAAATATTATATCATACTGCATATCAAATGTTGAAACTGAGACATGTTATTGTTGTTGGAAACATTTTACATCACCAACATGTTTCAAAACAGTTGGGACAGGGGCATGTTCATGGTGTTAATGTACTTAATGGATACAAGTAATTCTAAATCTGATTCTGTCTATACAATTTTGCAATCTCTCCAAGTATAGTAAACAGATGCTATTATATATTTGAGGTCAAACTTAAATAGCATGAGTCATTCGGATACCGAAAAGGTGTGCGTATTATGACAAAGTCCATCTCAGCAAGACGTCTAGATATTGAAAGATTGAGTACAAAGAGTGGTGTCTTTTCTAAATGCCATGCGATATTCTACACCATCCATGATTCACAGCCATATTGCCACGAGTCCTCTGTAGCGCAGCACATCAAAATTCGTCAGATGCGGTAAGCAAATTCCTCTGATTATCCCTTCTCCGAATAAGCCGTGGTTTTGAAGACATCAATATCTAAAGGCCAGTGGTTTTTGAATGGCTCTACAATGTGAAAAGGATTCAATCTATACGCAAATTATTATCCATATGCATTTCCACAGCGGATGCCCCTATTAGTCAACGGAGAACAGAAACTTTTCAAGGGCGAATCAAACAAGGCTTTGAAACTCAAACTCTTTTCCTTTAACTTCTTTAGATCTGATAGTTTGAACCATGATAAATAATAACACGTGGAATTGTATTGCCAGGAGAAGATATTTTCACAAATAAAAATGTTTTGAATATTATCCTGTATCCTGTCATATTATCCTATCCTTTATTTGTTATTGATTTGGAGGAAATCCTTGTGAATTCTTGTTTAAGTGATACAGAGTCTCACTTTGTAGTGCATCACTGTTAGAGCAGGTCAGACCTTTGTTCACATGCACCTGCCAACAACTTCTAATAATTCATTCTCAACCACTACATGATGAAGTGACGATGCTAAGCAACAAATATAGAACATGGAGTAGCCTACTTTCCTAAATAGTTGAATGTAGAGCCCATCTATTAGGATGGGGAGAAAATAATAACCCTGGATGAAGGAATCTCTCAGGGTTGGCCTCATGCCCAGCCTTCGAGAGGAGCAAAACATTTTTCTCCTGACAGACTAGCCTAAGCCACAACCACCTGGATCAGGAACTTAAACCGATATTGCTCCTAAAAGTTGAAAGAATACACTAATGAAACTTGAAATTATCATTTAAATTGTTCTACTATTCCTTCATAAACTGTATAATTTTATTTTAAAAGTGATTTCCAATCATGTATGCAGGTTGTTTTTACGTGTTTCATTAAGAAGCATTTTAACCAGTAATGTTGTTGAAATATCTATCGGGAAAAAAAATGGTGCCTGTTTCATTTCCAGAATTATTGATGTTGAAGAGTGGGTGAGCCCACAATTATAATGAACTATTTACATTTGTCATGTTATCTTATCTTGTAGCATGACAACAGATGGTATATTGTGGGGAGAACAAGTATTTAATACACTGCCGATTTTGCAGGTTTTCCTACTTGCATGTAGAGATCTGTAATTTTAATCATAGGTACACTTCAACTGTGAGAGACGAAATCTAAAAATCCATAACATCACATTGTATGATTTTTAAGTAATTAATTTGCATTTTATTGCATGACATAAGTATTTGCGATACATCAGAAAAGCAGAACTTAATATTTGGTACAGAAACCTTTGTTTGCAATTACAGAGATCATACGTTTCCTGTACTTCTTGACCATGTTTGCACACACAGCAGCAGGGATTTTGGCCCACTCTTCCATATAGACCTTCTCCAGAACCTTCAGGTTTCGGGGCTGTTGCTGGGCAATACGGACCTTTAGCTCCCTCCAAAGATTTTCTTTTGGGTTCAGGTCTGGAGACTGGCTAGGTCACTCCAGGACCTTGAGATGCTTCTTGCGGAGCCACTCCTTAGTTGCCCTGGCTGTGTGTTTTGGGTTGTTGTCATGCTGGAAGACCCAGTCACGACATCTTCAATGCTCTTACTGAGGGAAGGAGGTTGTTGGCCAAGATCTTGCGATACATGGCCCCATCCATCCTCCCCTCAATGCGGTGCAGTCGTCCTGTCCCCTTTGCAGAAAAGCATCCCCAAAGAATGATGTTTCCACCTCCATACTTCACGGTTGGGATGGTGTTCTTGGGGTTGTACTCATCCTTCTTCTTCCTCCAAACACAGCGAATGGAGTTTAGACCAAAAAGCTCTATTTTTGTCTCATCAGACCACAGGACCTTCTCCCATTCCTCCTCTGGATCATCCAGATGGTCATTGGCAAACTTCAGACGGGCCTGGACATGCTGGCTTGAGCGGGGGACCTTGCGTGCGCTGCAGGATTTTAATCCATGACGGAGTAGTGTGTTACTAATGGTTTTCTTTGAGACTGTGTTCCCAGCTCTCTTCAGGTCATTGACCAGGTCCTGCCGTGTAGTTCTGAGCTGATCCCTCACTTTCCACATGATAATTTATGCCCCACAAGGTGAGATCTTGCATGAAGCCCCAGGCCGAGGGTGACTGACCATTGGTAGGTGATCAAATACTTATGTCATGCAATAAAATGCAAATTTATTACTCAAAAATCATACAATGTGATATTCTGTATTTTTGTTTTAGATTCTGTCTCTCACAGTTTAAGTGTACCTATGATAAAAATTACAGACCTCTACATGCTTTGTCAGTAGGAAAACCTGCAAAGTTGGCAGTGTATCAAATACTTGTTCTCCACACTGTATATGCTTTAAATATGTTTTTTGAAAATTTGAGAAAATATGACTATGACTCCAAACTATGCTTTGCCAACGGACAACCGATACCCTGTCCATGTCTTTACAGACTGCAGAATTTGCAAATGGAGATGTTTTAAGTAAAAAGCAGGACACTCACAGGCAACTGTATTCCCAATAAGAATAACTAGTATAACCATTGGCTACTTGTGCCATACAACACGCCATTCACTAGTCTGCTCTTTATCCACACAATATTTCATGACCCGCCCATCTCCTGATGTAAATATAGGGACTGCAGGTAATGAGTCAACCTGCACATCTAGTAAAAGTAGCATACTACGAAGTGGAATATGTGGTCATTTGAGACTCAGCCCACCTCATTAGTCAACTCTCCCAGAGTTCAGGTGCTCAGGGTGAACTGACAGCAAACCTCAATCCAATTAAGACACATTTGGCTCCTTCCAATAAGACACTGTCCTGTAATTTCAGAGCTTCAACAATTAATTATCACAGAGGATTGACTTTTATAATTTTACTGTGTGACCCAGAGGAAGTATTTAATGACCCCAATGCTGGTCATTTCAATAACAGGTTCCCATTATTGGACACTTTTGCCAGGGGAGAAATGTATTTGGGCATTATGGTGATATTCTGGTAATGACAGATAAGTCAAAGGGCCCTCGGCCCAACCCCAGAATTTCACAAGGACACCAGAAGAAATGAAACTAAGCGTGGGGTTAGATTCCCTGGGACAATGAAGCTGGTTCACAGACATATTAAACTCCCCTTTGGACCAAGGTTAATTCTCACCCTCCATTCCCCATGTCACTCTAGTGTCTAGAAATACCCTGGCGATATAATAAATGTGATCCTCAACGCTTTTCAATTAATTCGATACATGAAGCATCAACCATTATGCATTGACCACGACAAACACTAACGATTGCTTTGTTTTAGTGTTCAAACTGGCTTTAATGATGATTAACACACTACAGACAAAATGGCATTCCACATCAGCTGCTGATCCTATCTGCCACCCAGTGAGATCTCCAATCAGATAGAAAACCTGTGTCCCAACGAAACATTTAGAGGGGGACCGGCTTTGGTGGAGGCTTTACGTTACTTTTCACTCCATCCATCTATAGTTTTCTTGCTATTCCTCCTGGGGGACAGTAAGAACCAGAGTGCAAGATTTTTTTTTTACCAGGGTGACAAAGGGCAGTTACTACTGAATTGCATCTAAAGCCTTTCTGCGTTCCAACGTTGGTCTGAAATTGAGACTATGTGATGCCTTATGCGTCTGCGGGCTGGGTGTTATCCGTAAATATAATTTTTGTCAAAATGAGTCCTCCCTCATTATTCGGGCTGTTAATGCATTGGTGTTATTCCGTAGTGTCAAATAAGATTTGTTTCACAGGTGAAGTAATTGGTGGAGGCTCTCCCTGTAATTTACTCTCTCCAGCGCTACTTAGGTTTATGGTGAGTAATTGCCCCTTTTCCTGGCTCACCAGGGTAACGACAGCCTGTGGGGGAACAATGATACACAAAGTCCATTCTGAGGAAAAAAGACATTCCCAGTGCATGACATAAGACCAACAGTGAAACAGAGAGCACAGTCTGTGAAAACATGTTGAGTTCTGGGTTGCCTTCATAGTCACATTATTTATTGTCCAATATCTTTGTCCAATATCATTTCAGGCATTTCAAAGATTCACCATCATTTCGGAAACAGTGTAATGTGAAAGGAGACCAATTCAGATGTTAGAATTGATTCGCTGCAATCCCGCCACATCCTGCTTATTTATGATCCACTTACTTTCAGCAGTAAGCACTTGCAGAAAACACACAACATGCTGTATACATTTCAGTCCTGCGTTTGCCTCTGGGATGTTTTCACGTTGATCCCTTATTGTGACAAAATGTGGGGGAATCCGTAAATGCCTAATGACAGTTGTTACGTCCCCCTTTTTATAAAGGAGGCGCAATGCCCTGCGGTGCGTGAACACCCGTGTGAAATAATAGAAAAAAAAGGTATGGGGTCGTGAGGTGCAAGGGAGGAGACAACAAACTAACGGTACCATGCAGGGGATTTATGTCAACACTCAAAACGACACGGTAAAAGTGAGGAAAGGGGCTGGGCGGTACCAAAAAGCAAAGAACTTAAAACCTGAAAACCCCCTAACCCAAACTTGCCTAACAAAAGAATAACTTCCCTGGCTAAGAAATACAAGGGGTGGTCCGGCCAGGTCTTACCTAGTGTGTGTATACAACAGTTCAGCTAGGTAAGGGCTGTGAATGATTTAATGCTCAGTTCTTCTCTCTGCAACTTTGTGATTAGGTTGGCTTTATAACTGTTACTGTAGAAAGAAGCTATGTATATCTTTGTTTATAATACCTGTCCAACATTGTCCTAGGTGAGGAATACGTTGTTGTACTTATGTGACCCTCTTGTCTTTAGAGAGGAAAAAGTGCTGCAGTTGAACAAGAGTGCATTTATGTCTCACAAAAAAGGGTCCATGTGGAGGATTGAATATATTAATACATTAGGAGCAACCGATTCCTAGAAATAGGAGTTGCTCAGAATTCAGAAGTCTTACTGCTCTCATCTGTGAACTCCAGGTCTAACTCTAAAATGTGTATTTCAAGCACATATTCAGCCCCGACAGACCTCTCTGCTGTGGAATCTGTCATTTGACCCAATGACACTCATCCCATCCTCTCTCCTCGAAGCCCTAAAGCAACTGTGACACGTTTATTCATCCCTGTGTCTTTCCTTACATGTTGTTCGTGAGGTGAGTCTAAAATAGCTATCAGTTAAAACACAAGAAGCAACAGTAAGAAGAGGCGGGCCAGAGTGGTCTGGACTATTAAACCGGAGGCAAGCCTTGTATCAATGCAGCCCTGCAGTCAGCCGGGTCTGTGTGACTCATCCTGCCTGATTCCTGGCTGGCAGGTGCCATTAATAACCATTTGGGCCTGTTTGAATGCTGGTGTCATATATCTAAATCCAAAAATAAAGCTCCCGTCCCTCAGAGTAATGCTCAAGATAGGCTAGGCAGGCTTCTGGTTGAACTTGAGCTATGTGAGAGTTAATGTAAATGCCCTGTTCTGCCGTCTGCTTGCCCTTTGTTTTCCATCTTCAAGTTCTACATTGATTTCCATATGTAACGTTGCTGCGGATCAGCCCCTGGCAGAGAAAGATTGTCGTATCCCCTGTTGTATCACAGCAGCGCACACTGTACACGTGTATTTAAAGCACAAATACGCAAATGAAACAATCGCATAGCAATTGCCCTGCCTTTGTTTTAGGAAAAAGCTGAGAGCCGGGTCTGGAGGAGTACAACTATTCACAAATATATTAACAGAAATGACCGGTTAAGGATTATATATATTTTTATTTGTTTATTAGAACCTTATCTAGTTTTGGGGAAATACACAGTATTAAAACGTATTTTCAAACATTGGAGTAAAACAAGTATACATTTAAGGTTCTAAATGTGACTGTTTGCTAATGAGAGAAAGAAATTAGATCCAATTTACTGCAAAAGACCCACTGAAATACATGATGCAACCATCACACATTTATAAGAGCTTGTTGGGCATCCCATTCCAAAACCATGGGCATAAATAAGGAGTTGACAACCCACCCCCCATTACATTTCAATGTGGTCAATCAGGGCTTTGTGCAGGCCACTCAAGTTCCTCCGAAATTAATTTTAGGAATGGTTTTGGCAGAAACACCTGAACTCAATAATTAGTAGGGGTGTCCACACACTTACACCAAATAGAGTATCTCATGCACGTAATATGACACTCCATCAAGGACATACTTTGTCCTTTGGTTATCCTTGAGAGGTCTCTAGAACTTGAGAGATTAACTTGGAGTCCACCAGTTGTACATTCTTTTGATTTAACATGATTGAAAAAGATCACACATCTATAAAAAGTCCACCAAGCACATTTAAGACCAAGCAGGGTCGTCCAAGGCAAACCTCAGAATAGCGTCATGGCATAGATCTGGAGAAGATTCTAGAAACATTGTTAAAAAGATGCTTTTCCAGTCACTCTGAAGATTTTATAGGAACACAGTGGGCTTGGAAAAACAGAACTCCTCATAGCCCATGAAATGGGCTAGAAAGGCCTCATTCAGGGAGGTGGCAAATAACCCATTATCCACTCTAACATAACTTCTGAATTTTCCACGGAGTTGGGAAAACCTGCCAGAGGGACAATTGCTGCTCTGCTTCATCAGGCCTTTCAGGTAGAATGGCTAGATACTTCTCACTAAAAAGCATATGATGTGCCACATGACTGACTCAAAAAGCATTAGAAAAAATATGAGCTGGTCTGTTGAGACCTACATCTGATTATTAGACCTAAATACCAAGCGCTTCTGGCCTAAGCCAGGTACAGCTCATCAGCTGGTCCCTATCATCCTTACAATGAAGCATGGTGGATGTCTAGCCAGACCTCAGAATGGATCTGATAGAACTGTAGAGAGACCTGAAGATTGTAATTCACACACCCTCCTATATGACATAGCATAGAAGATCTGTAAGGAACAACAGGAGAAATTGCCCAAAACCAGGAATGCAATGCTGGTAGAAGCATACCCAAGAATATCCTAAATTGTGATTGCTGCCAATGGCGCTTAAACAAATTACATAATTAAGGGTCTAAATACTTACTGTTACATTTACATGAGATTTTTATGTTTTTTTTTCAATAAATTGGCCCACATTTTTATAAACAAAGTTTTGCATTCTTATCCTGAGGTATTGTGTATAGATTGGTGGCAAATTTTAAACATTAAATCAATTATAAAATAAGTATTTAACAAATGAAAAGATGGAGAAAGTCTGGATAATTTCTGATTGCAAAGTATAACATTTATAAGTCTCAAAATGGATGTAGCAACTGCCGATTGCTCTTTTAAGTAAAACAGGCAAAATGAAACTCTGAGTTGAGAATTGCCAGATGAATACCAATCATCTTGTATGGCCTTGTCTGTAAGAGATTGTCAATAAATAGCCCTCTATTATGCATTAACTTTCTGTAGTGTGTTCAATTGTAGTGCTTCGGATGAGCTAGATTCAGAAGTCATAGCCAAACCAGAACCCAAATCTATTAAACAGCAGAACAACTATTCTATGATTAGCATGCAGTTTAGGTAATTGCTTATTACAGATTCCAGTTAATGAAAACAACTTTTGGACACTAGAATCCGACATCTGCTAAATCATTGAATTAACCACCCCCCCTCCAAAAAAAAAAATATGTTTTTAATCCAATTAGGTCATTGAAAAGAAATGTATCCAACTGCCTTTAAGATTAAGTTAGTATGTTCACACTATTGAGGTTTACAAAAAGTCTACAGTGTTTAGGATCAACGTTGGCTGTGCAGAGTTAAGAGACTGTTACGAAGAAAAACATTCTGAGGCAGTGTAGAAAAACATGGCTTTTTATGTTTGTATGATTCTTGCCTGTGGCGCTTCTGTAGCCTACTCATTTGTGACATTTACTTGACTCTCTCCTAGGAATCTCCAGAGCTCTATCAGTTTTAGAACTGGGGACAGAGTCTGATGCAAAGACGGACTTCAGATCTGTGGTTGTCACTTAGGAGACAAGACGTTTCAGAGAGCTGACCTGTGCCCAAGTCAGCATGACTAGTGGTCTAGAGTATAGAAGCATGGGGCTCCCATACAGGACTGCAGCAGCCTGGGTTTGATGTGCTCCCCATGTTCCTACTCTGACCACCAGGACATTCAGTCATAAGTCCATTAACATTCCACACCGAACACATACAAAGCCTGTGAGTAACAATGCGCGTTCAAACTCAATTGCTCTTCGTGGCAAGCCTCACTTCATAGTGAAAGGGAACTATTGATTTCACCTAAAATAAAGGTCACATATGGGGTCCAGAACCAAAATTATTTTCCTATCGTCTTGTTCTGAATAGAATCGTCATATTGCTGTAGCTGTAAACATCACTGTTCCGTCCACTGTAATAAATGTAACCATTTCACCAATGGCTCAGATACATTTAGACAAACATTTTGAAAAAAAGCATCCACTGTAAAAAGTATGATTTGAATATGTCAAACTTGTTAGCGGAGAAAACACACAAATTAAATACACATAGAAATACTCAGCAATACACAATACTAACAACCCTACAAGTCTGATAAAAGTCCCAAGCCATCTAACTAGAAGTCAAGTCTGAAGTCTCTAAATGTGTGCCAGAAGTCTTTTTTGTAAATGAGTAAGTACAACCACATGGCTGAAAACCTGCTGTTTGGTCTTTCACACATGTTGTAGATCTGTGCAACACCACGTATTACTGACTGGTGAATCCCATAATCAGCATTGTATTCATCCGTGGACTGCCGTGCATACACTTGAATGCACACAAATAATACAATGAGATTAGCAAATTACCCCCCTTCAAGTCATACCAACTCAAACACTCAAGAAGTAAAGTCTCAAGTCAGTTGTTGAAAAATCCAAGTCTTGTCTAATTCATTTCAGATTTTTTCAAGTATTGTCCAAAGTAAAGAAAATTGTGACTTGAGTCCTCACCTTTGGTAATTGTTTTGTACACTTGACCCACTTTCTCATCCAATGAAGACACATGAAGATGGAAACAATTCAGGGAACCTTAGATCAAATTATTAACCCAGTGCGTCTCTCAAATGACCAGATTTTGCCTTGTCCTTTTTGATTTGTGCAGGACAGTGCATTTTATCACTGTTTAAAAGTTGCCATTTTGCAAGTTAAATATAATATTTGTAATATATATTTAAATATAACATTCTAGCGAATTTTCCCCATCCGCTAACATGCATCCCCAGAATCCAGTAGTTCATGAGAAACCAAGGGCTTTGGAAGTCCAAGCATACGTCTACTGAACGCTAGATTCCACCTCTATGATTTTGTTGAGCGCAAGATGTCGATCTTCCCCTCTGATATTATCGCACAGCAGATCACACTGTAAAACAGGACTATTGAAAAATATATCGTTTTTTTTAGCAGACATCAACATGATCTGGGCTTCCTTAAAAAGAGCCATTGTTGATGCAGCCAAATATAGCTGAAGAGTCTGATCACTTTGTAGATGGCATGAGGCTTTGGAGTGCTGGCTCTGTGTGTGTTTACTGGGTAAAGAAGAGCTGTGATTAAACTGTCCCCTGTGGGGTAAGTGTTTGTGATGATGTCAGAAGCCACAGGGCCGTGTAGTCCGGCCTCTCAGCGAGGTAGTTGGTGATCCAGTTGATGGTGGAAGGAGGACTTACATGTCCTAAGGGGAGTTTGTGGGCAAGGAGATAGGGTTGCAGGGTGTTGAAGGTACTTGATAAGTCAATAAACTAATTTAGACTGATGTGGACTGCTCTAAACAGATATGGACTGATGATGTGCTCATACACCTTTTGAACCACCCATCCTTTCTTGCCTGGTAGGCAAACTGCAGATCTTTTTGGATGGGTTTTAGGAAATATGTTAAAAAAAATGCCTCAATAACATTTTATCCATTTGAAAATGTATTAAAATCAGTGGCATACATATTGTAATTTATTCAATAGAAAGTATATTAAAAACCTGCACCTGCAGTTTTCCACTAGCTCAAATAGCTTCAACACATCTCATACATATATTTCAAGGTCCTGCCCATTGACATTCTTGGGTACAGACACAATGCCCTAGGGTGTAGCATTGAACACTAGGTACAGTAAAGGTAAAAAGTAACTGCATGAAGATGAAGTGTATGTTCCAGCCCAGCTTTTTATCACAGTCGTACTGCATTCGTGGTCTGAATCCATCTGTTCCTGCAGCCTTCCTTGCATTGATCATATTTTATTGTATCCTCACCTGGAAAACTCTCCCACAGTAACAGCAGGAATTCCACTTCTATAACTTTTCAGACCCTCTGGGGTCCAAGAGTGTTTCTACTTTCCAACACTGCCTATCATATAAAGTCATGAGCTGCATTAACTTCCAAATCTCCCTGATGTCGTGGTGAGCAAACCATTTCTCAGTGTAGTCCCTTTTACAGACTGGATCAGTTGTTTCGATTCTCTTTCTTTCACACTTTCCATGTCAGTCCTCAGTAATGGCTTTTTTTTCAAATTGAGAGTATACTCAACAAGGTTCGTTCTTTGGGAAGCAATGATCTCTAAGGAAAAGCTTTTTCAACACAGATGTTGACACACTTAGCCACACTGTTAGATAGGAAAGGTACCAATATATGTAATTCACCTGGTGCACTCAGAGTGTTACAGCACTCCATGCTGTGGATTTCATGTACGATAATGGGTTTAGACTTCTGACGACGAAAAGGTTGTCTGTACTTGGGACTGAGGCGAATCAGGTTTGATTAGAGTGGCCCAAAGGGATACTGCCCTGTATTAGTATGCATCTTATACATTAGCATAAAACAGGTCAGAAGTCCTATCATTGTGAGTGACACATTTAACTAATTGCTTGAAGTTGGGAAGAACAGGTGACAGAGAGTGTTGGTTAAACTCTCCAGAGATTAAAAATGAATGCATCTGAAAATGCCCTCTGCAAGTCCCCTATGATCATTTATACCCATAGCACGATTAGCGTTAGCCAAAAGTAGGATATCGGTGTCTAGAGCAATCACATTTCTGAACACACCAGGAAGAAGGTATGGTCTTCAGTTAACTGCTTAAACGTCAACACTGGATCTGTTTGACTGAGACGTGTTCACTATGAAACCACTTGTTATTGACATAGAAACAGACCCCACTTGACACATTTTACCCTTAATGAGGCAGTATCTATCCCAGCCTATGAGAGAAAAACCTGTCCTGTCCCTCTGATTCAGTTGATGTACCTGAACGGAGCATTTGTGAAACGTAAATCACTCGCATAATGAAAGTCTTGGAAAGACCATGGGATCTCCAGCATTATTCAGTCTTGAGAAGGTTTGGTAAGTATTGTTCTTTGAACTAATATTCTCAGTTAGATAGTCAGGAAGTTGGCACGACTACCTTATATAAAAACATCAACCAACATCTGGCTGTTCTAGATGTCCCAAGCTATTTGTCAGAAGCATTACTTTCACCATTTAGGGTAGTAGTTTAAGGGCATTACAAAGAAAATATCAGGTACTTTTATTTGCATTTACTACCAGTTGCATTTTACTAACCATAAGGGATTTTTATAACAGGATACAAGCTAGCCCAATGAAGACAGCTTTTTCAATATATTTTGCAGATTGAGTGATGTCTGAATGTCATATTTGAGTGCGGATGCCTTGATGTTAATTATTGATTGATTATTGTGCACAGAATCCCAGTGAGGGAAAAGCAAGGAATAAATCAAGGACATAATTACTTTCTCATGTAGGTTGTGTGGCTGTCTTCACATTGATGTCTTATTTACTGTTCAGTCGTAGCTCCCAATCTGAATATTTGTGAAATACCCTTCACTAAACACCATCCATAAAAAAGTGTGTGAATGCCCAAAAGCAAAGTACGTAGTGTCTATTTGCACCCGGGCGAAAAATGGCCACACAGCAGCTAATCAGCCATTTACACCCACCCAAATGAATGACGTAATGCGTAATGGATTGCTATGGATCGGCATTAGGCGCCAAAGAATACAATAGTTGATAAGATACATGCATCGACAGTTGCATTTGCCAAAGTTAAAAAGGTAGGCTACATTACACACAAAACAAACTTTCCACGGTTTGTATTATTAAACTAAAGTTATCCAATGTGCGAACTTCCATGGTTGACTATTCACAGCATATTTAGAAAATGTTAGACGTTAGTTAGTTTAGCAAACGTAAGCCAGCAATGATGAAGGCATACAGTAATTTTGCTAACTACTAGCATTTGTGTTAGCTCTAACTGGCTACAGCTGAAAATGCTTTTTACATAATGTGAAACTTTCACATGTCCGGCAGTTCATGGAAATTCTCTACTGTGTTGCCATATAGCTTCATTACATTTTTAACCACCAAAATATGGCTAATGGTAGTAACAGACTTGTCCAATGAATTTAGCTAGATAACGTTAATAGAGGGACTGACTTACCTTAGCTAATGTTACATTATGTTGTGTTTCAGATAAGAAAAGAAGAAAGCAATACTTAAAACACAGTCAGTGGTTAGTACACGTTTGGAAAGTAACCATTAATATCCCACTTGTAATTGTTCTGATGGAAAGTATTGTTTATAAAAGCACAGATTTAAAAAGATCCTCAGCGGCTACACTTTAAATTGTCTGATTGTGTCATGCCCTGGCTGCGAGCCCCTGGCCATTTCAGAGCAAGACTATTTGTGAGGCCTCTAGCCTTCATGCCATTGTGGGCTCCCCAGTCAGAGCAGCTGCAGTCAGTTGACTCTGATTGGGGAGCCTACTTAGGTTCGTTTTCCAGCCACACCTGGTGTGGTTTATTGTTTGTGTTTGATGTCGCAACAGCTCACGGTTTGTCCTTTGTTTAACTCCCATTTAAGTGAATGCTCTACATGTTTTTTGTATATCGTTTTATGTTAGTTTAGCACCTTTCATTTTCCGGTTACTGTTCGTGTAGAGTTTGTCTTGTCGTTTGGGATTAAATCACCTTTACTTTACAAAATGTACGCTTTTGGTTCCGCCGCACAACAACACCGTGACAGATTGGAGCACAATTACATCCCTGATTTGTCTGTCTGTCTGTGTTTGTATCTACCAAGAAAAGGTCCTGTGTGATATGATTTTGTTAAAAAACTGACATGCTGTTACACAGATGTATGCTTTCTTTTGTACAAACAGACATTACATACATACTATCAATGTTTCAAGGGTACTTTTGATGACCTGAACTTGACTTTACACATTAGTTCTTGTTACATACAGTATATGATTAATAAGTAATAGTCTAAGTAAATGTGCATCAATGCAGATAGTATTGGGGTGTGATTTGTTTGAGTGTTTGCACTTGAGTAGTTGGTTAAGGAAACATTGGTACAAATTGTCTGCCATTATATACACCCCAGGTGCAAATATCATGGTTGGCTATGGACACCTGGGTGCAAATAGCATCTGTCTTTAATTCCATCCTGTGTGTAAATAGGTACATGGGCTATTACCACCCTGGGTATGAATATTGTTGGCTACGGACACCTGGCTGCAATTATTATCTGCCTATAATGCCAACAAATTATTATCAGCCCCGCCAAAAAAGAATATGACCAACTTTTAGAGAACTAATAACACCATTGTTTTTTTTAGGGATCCTCGTGTGAAATATGAAGGAAATTCTGGCAGGCAGTTGAACATTTGAGGCATTACCTTTAAAAACAAACTCATTGAAATGCAGATTTTCCTTTGTTAATCTAAATTGCTCTTAAACAAATATGGCTAGAGGCATTTATTCTAGTGTTCAATGCTTTCAGAAAAAGCAAACCTATAGGTGATGGTGGAGGGTATTTTTTCGAATTACTTTGAAATATTATGTTTTACTGAAACTATAACACTATCCCCACAGATGTAAATAACTGTAATTGACACTCACCATCATTAAACAACATATTCTGTAAACATTTTAAAACAACGCTAAAAGGATTATAAAGCTCTAGCGATCAACTAATTGCACTTCACTGAGAAAATGGCAGTTGTTAGTTTAATCAGTTATAGTACAAGTAATGTATCACACGTACATTGTCTGGGCCAGGGCCGGTCCTTGGCAAAAGCAACAGAAGCCGCCCCTTAGGGACCCGACTGCCAGGGGGCCCCAGGGAGCTTCACTTGGGTGGCAGGTGGATGTGCAGTATGACCATCATCATATGAGACTGAGTGAGTGATTAAATAGTCAATTAAAACATCTGCTATTGTGATAGGAGTGACCCGATGTCAGATGATGCACCACTGGCCAACTACCACTGGGGTTTCCAGGCAAAACTAGCAATGCTAACTTAACTATTATTACAAGAGGATGAAAACCAATTAGAGCTCTTCTCAATATGACTATGCTCAAATAACTAATACTACTAATAATTCAGTAAAGTTCATTAGACTGGAATCTCAAAGCATTTCAGCTTATCCAGGCCATGAACCATGACAGCTCCTAAGTCGTACAGTGGAGGAAAAAAATATTTGATCCCCTGCTGATTTTGTACGTTTGCCCACTGACAAAGAAATTATCAGTTTATAATTTTAATGGTAGGTTTATTTGAACAGTATGAGACAAAAGAGAATTAGCATTTTACTCAGTAAAATAAGTATTTGATCCCCTATCAATCAGCAAGATATCTGGCTCCCAGGTGTCTTTTATTCAATGTATAACTTATTTAAAAACAAATATTCTGGACTTGTTGTTGTTATTCTGTCTCTCTCTGTTCAAATAGTTTTGTAGTTAAAAGTATAGACTGAACCTTTTTTTTTCAGTGGGCAAATGTGCAAAATCAGCAGGGGAGCAAATATTTGTTTCCTCCACTGTAGTTGTTTCTTCTTCTATTTAGTGTAGCACCCACTTAGATGCTAGCCTCAGAAGCACCAGGCATCAAAAATACAAAACACTAAATGAACCAACCACAATTACCAAATCTTAAAAAAACAGAGTAATTGTCTTTTCTGTAAAGACATTTGAGAGAAGACATATTTGCTACCTGCTACAAAAACCTGGAACAGTCAGACTAAAATGACATAAAGGCATTTACAGTCTAACCCCAGGCCAAGAGAAACAAAGCTAACATTGAAAAGTCTAAGCTCAGAATATCCTCAAAGTTCAGAACACCAGCAGGTACATCCTTCCTCCTCCTTCCCTGACGCTTCCTCTCTCCCACACACACACACACACACACACACAGACAAATTATTGCACGCACCCAAAATGTGATTTATGTGACACTCGTGCTCCACTGTGGGATTTGGAGACTAAATCTGTAATGTGCCTGCTTACGGGACTAGACAGGAAATGATGCCTGATGTGAAATTAATGGTTTTGGCTCAGATATGATCCGTTTATGAAATAAGTCCTTCACCGTATGTGTGAGGCATTAGCGCCACTCCCGTTGCGCGTACATCATCTCCTCTATTCGGGTATTTTTTTGCACGCAGAAGAAAAGTCAAATATTTGTGTCCATCTGATTCACTTCTGTGTGTGTGGTAATATTTGGCAGATCCTCTTCTACTGCATTCCAAATGGAAGACTTAACTTTATATAGTGGGAAATATTTGACCAGGAGAAATAGTTGTGTACCTTATAGGGATTTGGGTGCTTTTTGGGATGCAAAACATGATGAGGTTTAACACGGAGTTGGAATCTTTTAAAAGTTAACAATCTAACATGACCTTGAGGTTTCTAAGGTAGTACAGAATTAAATATTGTGAAGGTTTAATTGGGCTTTTGTTGTATATATTATTTTTTTTACCACCAAAGCACATTTATGAGAATATAGGTTATGTGATTTAACCCTTGTTCTTTGATGGAGGGAATGTGGCATGCAACTATGGGTTTGGCGCTCAAACAAGTTAATTGACCGAAACATATAACAATCACGCCTTTGAAAGAGCAAGTGAAATCATCTAGCCCATAGGAGCTAGCCCATAGGTGCTAAAAATTACGCCTCAATCTTTTCTCTTTCAGCCCACTTAATGCTCATAGACAAGGCAGAGCCAAATACGTGTCTTTCTTCATTCAGGGATCAGTGTTTAGAGACATAACCTGCCTGTTCCAACATTTCAGGTGTAATAACTACTTTAAAACATTTTTGGAAAGGGGGGCTGCCCAGGGAGCAATTACAGGTTAACTGTCTTGCTCAAGGACAGAACGACAGATCGTTTCCCATCTCGTCTTGAGATTAAATGTATTAAACATATGGTTGCTGATCAGGTCCTTCAAACACCCCCTTAGTGTTCAGGTACGGCATTAGTATTAACTTGGACCTATACAATCTTATGTTTATATTTTATTCTAAATTATATTTACGATTTACGCAAATGTTGTTTGGTTAAGGATTTATTCAATTTATACAGTTATTAATACATGTTGATGATCTCAGTCAATGTGAATTGTTAAATAACATCAGATCTTTTGTTTTATTTTATTCCTTTACATTCACATTTAGTAAGAAAGGATTATACCAGTCGAGTATATTTCAGGTAACAACTAATAGATACAAATGTTAAACCCATTATATGCTAGTGCAGGTAAGCCTATGTTGCAAATTTGAGAAGGTTTGGGGGAACGTATTTATGTTTTGGTAAAGCCAAAGTGTTTCAACATACAAGACAATAATTTGCTACCACAATGATGAAACATTTACAGCTGTGTAAAGACCACAGCACTTTTTTCTTTCTTTTACAAAATGTTTAAAAGGAACATTGTGTGTGAGGAACTGAACGGTTAAATTTGCTGTGTGCTTCTACATTCAACCCTTCTGTTCCTCAAAATATGCGTAAAGGAAAAAAAATTGAAGAACTGTACCAACAACTGTCACAGAATAAACCTGAGCCAAATACAAAAAGGAGTTATCTAACTTTTTCAACTTTTATCTAAATTAACATTTTCTATCTGTGTATTGGCTCCACCCCATGAAGGGATGCCCCATATTGAAATCCTTTCACTCTTTTCCTTAGGGCAGGAGGGGCAAACTAGAGGAAATCAAGTTTGACTTTCCCCCAGTTCCCCTAACAATATACAGTAAAAGGTTTTTCGTTTGGGGCCACCAGACAAGAAGTCAGTCTACCTTTCTGTTCGGTGTTTGTGTGATCCTTTCAAGAGGCTCTGGGTGAAAAATAAGACAAAAAAAATACACAAACACAGTGATTTATTAGAATACTGGGATTTTTTACAAGTACAAGTACAAAGACCACATGATGCCTTCAATAAAGCTGGATTGTATTGTTGATGTGTTCTGGGTGCTGATGGGGCCTTTGTCCTTTGGGGCTCTTGGAGATATTGTGATGAGTGAAATACAAATATATGTCAAGAGGTCTACGGGCCTCTGAGATTTCACCTGGGAAACTGAAGTAAATATGAAATTCCTGTTTCTATGGCTACCAATCTTCCTCACTGGCTAATAAAACATTTACATAGAAAGCGAGGAGGCAGCTTTTATGGTGTGATGTGAACATAAGCCAAGATAATTAATGTTCACAATTTAGCTCAGGAAACCAAACCTCATTGTTAAAGACGCAAAATGGGGTTTGTGTGGGTCTTGTGAATGAAGCGCATACCTCTCGAGATTTCATTGGTGTTCCTGGAGCTTGGATTTCGTGTGTCGTCGTGTCAGTGTTTTGTATTCAGGGGGACCGCCTGACTTGTGCTGGATGATTAACGATGTGTCATTCTCCCAAACACACCTAAATGTGATGACTTTATTTCTTTGATGTCTCCTTGGGGTCTGATATGGTCTTAAGAGGCCTTGCCCTGGAAGTGGGGTTGCTCTCTGACCCCCTCCCAATGAGACAAGTGGCATATGAGCCTGCCAATATGGCAGCAGATGTAAATCAATCAAAGACCTTTAATCTGAGGCACTGGGTGAATGACAACGAGACCAAATTTACTTGTAAATTACCCTACGAGAAAGGAGCGACATCCTTAATCCAAATCAAATTTGTGGTTATGAATCATTGAATATTGAATAATGTTTGTTTGGTAATGGAATAATGTTGAAATGAGGAAATGTCCTCGGCCAGGGATGGCTGTACATTGCGTCAAATTTGTTTTCTGTCCAGCTCCCAAACAAACGGTCCAGTGAAAGACTGGAAATAATTTGTATGAGAGATTACGTTGAAGGCCTGCCAGGTTTAATGTATTAGACGATATCCGATTCGGATTTTGTGACACCGTCTGTCTCACTGGCTGCTTGGAGAGGGCAGAGGAGAGCTCCCACTTCCGTGCTCAGACACTGATGAAACTCGGATGGCTTTCCTGGTGAGGCAATAAAGACCCTTTCACCTCAAACCATTCGCTGAGGGTAAGGGATTGAATAGAATGAGAATCTATTGCTTCTGAATCCTAATATCAGTATCTCAACATGTGTATGACACTTCCAGGCTCTGAAAACAATTACAAAGCTCCTGCAGCTCAATATCATAAAAGGAAAAGCAGCACTTATACAATGCATGTATCCTGAGTTATTAACTGGTAAACCAACACGACAACCATTACGAATACATTACATCGTTTCTTTGCAGGAACAATATATTTACCTTTCGCCTTCTAGGGTTATTAAAAAGGTTTAAGATGTTTGTACTGCCTGCTTTATATTGGTTTATAATCTGGGTGGTTTGAACCCCAATGCTGACTGGCTCAAAAGTGTGGTCAATGAGAACATAACCATGTCAACAGATACAATTGTTTTAATGTTCTATTGCATAGGTAAATGGCTTATGAAAACAATAAAGCACCTAATGTTTAAGGTTTATTGCCAATATACCACAGATTAAAATAGTTAGTGGGTTAAAGCTTCAGCTCGGTAAACTGAAGAAATCTTGGTGGAATCTCTGAAACATCTACCTGCCAGGCCTTGAGCAAGGACTTTCCCCCTAAATGATCTAGGACCGTCATCAATATTGTCTGATCCCCTGGCTGTGATTTTGCTCTCTGAGGCTTTCTCAGTGAGAGTGGGATAAACATCTCTAATAGTTACATGCCTGATCTCTCTTTTGCATGGTGCACCCCTTGGCTGGGGTATATCGGCCATATACTGTATCACATCTCCCTGTGAATTATCGCTTCAATATAGAAACCATTGATTTGCCAGGAACATTTCACCTGTGGCAGTAAATGCTTCGTTCAGTGCAAAGTAATGTTATATGTTCACATAACAGCTGCAGGTCATAAGAGGCCACTTTGCAGAGTTTTTATTAAGCGTTTACTACAACACATTGTAGTTACTATTTAGTGTACTGTCTGTAGAACTGGACATGGAGTAATCAAACAGCTCAGCAAATGCATAGCAGCTCCAGTCACAAAGCGTATGTTACTGCATCTGAATTAAAGCAGCAAGAAACTATAAATAAATGCATGGCCTACTGTCTGTGTGTGGAAGTTTCTGTCAGAAATGTGACAGTAAGGGCAATTACAGGCTCCATAAATGACTCACCAGTGAGATTCCAATCACACAGCGGGGGGGCTCCAAGGAAGTTTGTGTTGTTTTTAAAACTTTGTAAAAAAGCTGACTTAAAGACAAACGGCTGTGGGCGTCAAGACAACCAACTATATGAAAGAAGGAACGTAGGCCTATATCATTTGGATTCACTGTGCGCCATGAAAACACTAACTAGTGTAAAGCACGTCATTGTGTGGCTGACTGAGTGACACGTAATTATCATTTCCTGATTTTCGGGGGGGGGGGGGCATAAATAAGCCGTTTCAAACCATTTTCTGAAATGATTGTTATGACGCATGTTTGCTTGTACTTTTGTAAGGTAGTATAAAGACAACCAATTTCTGATAATGGATAGATTTGTAATATGCCTACTGTTAGTGTGAGGCATTCAACTTTTAGCCGATAAAGAGGATAGTGGACTGATCTTTGAACAGCAATTATTTTAGAGATAATATAACCTTTATTAAATGGCTAGGGGTTTGAATCTAGGCCATGTATAAATGTCATGCTCATTCTTTTTTTCTCTTTTATGAGTATTGTTTGAAAATGACTACCTATCTTCTAAATTAATCCAAATTTGTTTTTCAATGTGGTGAATGAACTCGTAATTCACACACCAAAATCTTTGTGTGGTAATATCCTGCAAATGTTTTTAGATTAGATTACATTTATTTAAGGACCTTCATATGATACTGTAGCTCAACTTTAGTTTAATTGAGTACAGGCTTAAAGATGCACGCCAGGATCTTACGAACAACAAATTCATTTACAAATCTTTACAAAGAAATGGGACCCGTTCTGACAAAAAAAAATGCTCTGTTGTGCTTTATAGAAAACAAAGAACAGCATTGAACAAAGACTAAATATCTGTCAGAAAATGAGGATCCCAGACAGGAAGCCATTTGATGGGCAGCTATCAGATTCTCCCCACCTGGGTGAAAGAGCAGTAGGCAGGACCTTTGTCCAGGGTTGAGGTGTGTGTGCTTGGTGGGATATCCAATTTGACTCAAAGCGCGGAAGGCAAACCTGGACGACAATGTATCTTGTTTCAAATGTAGGTCAACAAAAACAAAAGTGTTTTGAATAAAAAAGCTAAAATGTTTAATGCCCTTAATATTCTGATACCTCTCACAAAAACATTTGACAAAGTCTAGGTAAATTTGTTTTTGCATTTTAAGATAACCAGCAATATTTTATGGGGTATGGATTTGAGGTCAAGATTGTTTGCCATGTTCTTTTTTCTCAGTAAATTTTGCTTATGAGTTTGCTTATTAATACTACGATTAAATTGATTGTCAAGGCTATTTTAGACAGTATACACAACAGGGAATTGGTCACTAAAGAGGATTACTTTTATTGGTTTATATGCCAATAAAATCATCACGTCACTGGCGGTCATATTGGCCACAACCACAGTGCCAGTTTTGACACCAGTGTACATTTCTTTCTCCAAGCACAATTTAAAAAAACATACATGTAAATATAACAAATGGGACCTGAAGATGACCAGAGGTAAGCAATATACAAGTGACGAGGGAAAGCACAGGTGTGTGGCATTAGCTGGTTAGTACTCAGGTGATTTGGATCTGATGTGAGGAAAAGGTTCAGGGGATTGTGGGAATGGTATGGGTTTCCCAGCCTGGTGGTAAGTTTGATTGGTGGAAACAGATCTTACATTATTTCACCGTTTCATAGCATAAGCTGGCACTTTGGGGACAAAAAACAAGAAATAACAAAACCTAATATATTTATGGGACACACTGATTTTGTGGCATCACATTGAAAGATGGTGTTTAAACTAACACACTAAACTAAATGAAGTTCCTGGACTGTAGTCCTGCCTCAATGTACCCCAATTACTCATATTATTCTACTCAGAGTCTATTCTATTCTGGTCTGTGTTGCTGTCATGACTCAAGCCTTTTTCATTTGTCTACATGTTTAAAGATACATTTCTGTCAGTTTTCTGTCAAAATGCTGTGGTCTGTCTATAAAATGACTAGCTAGGCATGAAAAGGTGTAACAATCGTTAATAACCCTTGGATGGATAATGTTGCCCCTGCTTCTGGAGTTCCATCACCCGTGTGTCATTTTAGATAAAATTTTACTGTTACTGATTTTTTTTAAGTAATTTACCAAGTAAATGAATTGCTATTTAGTTTGAACAATTCAATATCTTAGAATCCAAAATATGTGTCTAAATATGTGCCATTCTCATTTACATTAATTCAATTACACTTTCTTTAAACTGCCATAGCTTAGTAGAATGCGTTAACCAACGCGAGCTCTTCCTCTCAGTGAGATCCATTCATGAATTTGAACGTAGAGCTGAAGGCACACAGGGAAATGTGTTCATCTAGCTTTCCTGACAATGTGGTAAATGCCAAAGAGCAATTAGCCTCCCGTGGCCCTCTCTGCTGGGTGTTCCACCAGCAGACACTCATACAGATCAAGCTTAAGGAGCCCCTTCTCTGCCTGACAGCAGCTTCTGCTCCGCCGACCTGGCTGCCTGAAGGTCTTGGGCCCGGAGAGCCTTTGCAAATTTTTTGAGAGTTTTTGAGATTTCTTGTCTCTTGGACTTGTTTTAAAAGAGAGACAAGAGTATGTGTAGCTACAATGTTAATCAATGTTTATATTTATGTCTTGGGACGTTCTTGAATTGTGGTGGTAAATGAAGATTACATAGGCATTGGAAATATGTTTTTTTATTTTTTATGAAAATTGTATTTCCCAATATTATAAAAAAAAATTATGTGACAAAAAGTTGTTTGCACTGCCCAAAAACATTTTTTATTCTTTTCAGAAACAACTGTGGGGCTAAATTGATTTGTCATACTGGTGATGTGTAGCGACATGTTTTTGGAATTTTGGGAAAGCTTTCAGTATCTCATACAGTGCACCTGGAAGGTATTCACAGCGCTTCACATTTAACACATTTTGTTATGTTACAGCCGTGTTCCAATGGATTAACAACATTTTTGTCCTGAAAAAATTAAACACACAACACCCCATAATGATAACATAAATTTTTGAAAATCTATTAAAAATGTACAAAAGTTTTCACATCCTTTGCCATGACACTCAAAATTGAGCTTAGGTGCATCCTGTTTCCACTGATCATTGTTGAGAAGATTCAACAACTTGATTGGAGTTGATTGGACATGATTTGAAAAGAGGCACACCTCTTTAAATAAGGTCGCAAATTTGACAGTGCTTGTCAGAGTTCATACCCAGCCATGATGTCCAAGGAATTGTCTGAAGGCCTCCAAGACGGGATTGTATCGAGGCACAGATCTGGGGATGGGTACAGAAAATGTTCTGCAGCATTGAAGTTCCCAATGAGCACAGCGACCTCCATCATCCATAAATGGAAGAAGTTTGGAACCACCAGGACTCTTCCTAGAGTTGGCCGCCCAGCCAAACTGAGTGATGGGGGAGAAGGGCCTTAGTCACGGAGGTGACAAAGAACCTGATGGTCACTCTGACAGAGCTCCTGCATTGCTCTGAGAAGAGAGAAGAACCTTCCGGAAGGACAATCATCTCTGCAGCACTCCATCAATCAGGCCTGGTAGATTGGCCAGACAGAAGCCACTCCTCAGTAAAAGGCACATGACAGCCAGCCTGGCATTTGCCAAAAAACACCTGAAAGACTCTCAGACAATGAGAAACAAAACTCTCTGGTCTGATGAAACATAGATTGAACCATTTGGCCTGAATTCCAAGTGTCATGTCTGGAGGAAAACAGGCACTGCCAACCACCTGGTCAATACATCCCTTAAGTGAAGCATGGTGGTGGCAGCATCATGCTGTGGGGAAGAAGGTAAGCGCCAGGAACTAGGAGACTAATCAGGATTGAGAGAAAGATTAATGCAACAATGTACAGATACATCCTTGATGGAAACCAGCTCCTGAGCTCTATGAAGATTCATATTCCGACTGAACAACAACCCTATGATAACACAGCCAAGATAACAAAAGAGTGGCTTTGAGACAATTATGTGAATGTCCTTGAGTGGCCCAGCCAGAGCCCATACTTGAACCCGATTAAACATCTCTGGAGAGATCTGAAAATGACTGTGCATTGCCCGACATTCCCCTTCCAACCTGATGGAGCTTGAGAGGTTCTGCAAAGAAGAATGGGTTTGCCAAGCTTGTAGCATCATACTCCAAAACACATGAGGCTGTAATTGCTGCCAAAGGTGCTTCAGCAAAGTATGGCGCAAAGGCAGTGAATACTTATGTGCATGTTTATATTTTCGTTCTTAATATTCACAAATCTATTTGAAATATTAGAAACCCTTTTTACTATATCATTATGGGCTATTGCGTGTAGAATTTTGAGGAAAAAATTAGTGGAATCCTTTTTGGAATAAGCCTGTAACATAACAAAATGTGGAAAAAGTGAGGCGGCGTGAATACTTTCTGGATGCACTGTATCGCTGGCTAGTGCTTGGCTCTGCACACCTTCTTTTGTAGCTTCTGCTCACCCGACTTCACTAGCCTCCTGCTGCAAAGTCAGCTTATCTGCCATTTTGTTAAAGTTCTAAGTATCATTGATATCACCTTTGAACAATGATTAAAAAATAAATATTCATCATGCAGTCTGACATGAATAATGAACATAGGTTGTGATACATGAAAGATGTGTACCATAGAAATACATTTAATTGTAACAGATAACACTGAATGATGTATGCTTTTACATTGACAGCTGTATGGAGATAACTTTTAGCAGAAATGGAAACAGATTATGCTCTTCATAGAGATCCTTACTTGTTTTATTGACTTTCATTCAGAGGGCCTTACTGCACTGTGGATGTGCCTTTATGTCTTATTAGCGTTTGCTCATATCTGACATGGAATAAAGGGGAAATTTAATTATTTCCACTACTGTATATTGGTTTCTGCATTCTCTGTGTCATAAGCTACGTGCTTAAAATCTAAAAGGTAAAACAAATTCTTAGGTCAGAACACTGAAATGTTTAATGAATATTCTATTACTATGAAATGTTTTGTGAATTTACTGCCACTTAAAAAAAAAATATGAATATACTGTAGGTTGATAAAAGAAACATTAGACAGGAGTGCAGGACAGGTATTTTCATCATTCCCTTGCCTCTGGTACAGTATTAAATTAGACACTGTTAGACACGTTTTCTAGACACGTTTTGCACCCTCCCAAACGAAGGAGTCAAAGTTGACAGATTGTGGTTACAAATCGGAAGACAGTAATAGGAGTCATAATTTATGTATGTAAATTATAAATGCAGATGATCCTATGAGTCACCATGGCCCACCACAGAGAGGTGGAAGGAGGGGAGCGGCTGTGGCTTCAGTTCCTTGACAGATTTTGAGATCCGGAGACAGATCTGCTGATTAATGGCTGAGGTACAATAGTGGCACTCCACTCGAATGAGTCAAGATTGATGCAGCAGTGTAGGGAAAATAAACATGGCCATGTCTTTAGTTCCTCTTCTTGCAAAAACAAATAGTTTTAATGATAAGAATACCAGGATTCACGTAGAGTACCACAATGGTAACCTCAAAGGCAATCTATAGACTTAAGAGATACAGGATTTTGGTTTTGACCTACTTTATGCCCTGCCTGACCTGACTTTATAAGTGCATTTTCTTCAGTTATTTATATTGTACCGACACAAACTTATTTTAACACAACCACAATTAAATCTGGATTTTCAGAATTATTCATTCTTTTAATTTTTGCCTTTATCCCTGTCGTGGTGTATAGAATGAGTGGACCAAAACGCAGGCAGGCGATGCAAGATAGGATTTATTTGTAATGCTTTAAGTTGGTAATGTTATATACGCAGGTAATGAGCGCCAGCTGCAATGACTTAGGGAGGGATGCTTTCACAGGACATGGGGAACAAGACAAACACGAACGGTGGTGCCTAAAAGGCCGGCGACGTCGAACGCTGACAGGGGAGAGGCCGCCCACCAGGCGGAGACGTGACAATCCCAACAACTCTCCATATACCTGTCACTGTGAAAAACACCCCCACAGTGTGATGCTGCCACCATCACGTTTGGTATTGGCCTTCCAATCAGTGTCTGGTATCCTCCAGAAGTGCTGCTCCAAAGAAATGTAAAAACATGTAAAATCTCATCCTGTGAATGAATCTAATCTTTTTCTTTGCTAGACACCTTTGTTTTTCAAGGGGCCTCATTGTGTGCTTTAATGTTCTTAACAGGTTTTTATTGTCGACTGCTGCTAAAAATGGCAAATTGTCTTGTCTAGCCTCTTCCTGTTTGCACCATACCTTTTCCATCATCATTTTCCCAATTGTGGTAACCCCCTAATTCCCCTAAATCCCTGTTAAGATCACCCAAGTCCAATCATGTTCCCTATTTCTTCAGAAACGTAATCATTTACTGCATCATTTGTTGTCCATTACCAAGGAAATTGAGGAACTAATTATATGTTGTCCTAAGTACCCTATTCCTACTGCCATGAAATATGGATTGTCTTCCAAAACACAACACACTTATGGCAAGCAAGAATCTTTTGTAAGTGATCAAATTTATTTGGTTGTTACTGGCAAAGGGAATCACAAGGACCAATTAAATCCACCAAAGCTTATCAATGACATGATTGAAAATGATTGAAAGCCTGTGCCAGACAGCAAGAATGTGTCCAGCTCTCAGAATATGAAATGAAGGTGATGAATGAACCTGAGTAAATTAGCCTTCCCGCCTTGCTGTCATTCTGTAGTGTGAGAGGATTAGCAGCTTAAAGGCCTAGTGCAGTTAAAAACATTATTTTATTTCCTTGACAACATTTTTTTAAATGAAAATGTTGTTAATGCACTTTTTGAATAAGAGCTAAACCTTCAGCTTGTTCAGGAGGTGGAGTATTTTGACCAGCTCTAGACCAGTCGGCCAACCAGGGTTTCACAAGAAAATATATTTCCCCCCAAGTGGGAGACAGGGAAACAAATGCAAATAAAAACCGAATGCAATTAAGCGCAAATCATTTATGCTGATATTTAATTGAAAATACTACAAACACAACAAATCAAATGTTGGAACTTATTTTTAATTTGATGCCTGCAACATGTTTCAAAAAAGTTGGGAAGGGCATGTAGTTTTGAAAAGTGGTAGTTTTGAAAGTTAAATGTTTACCTGTTCCTGCTTCACATAGGATTTCACACGCTCAACAGCTCTGTGTCTCCTTTGTCATATGTTTTGTTTCATAATGTGCCTAATGTTTTCAATGGTTGACAGGACTGCACTGCAGACAGTTTAATACCCAGACTCTTTCACTACTGAGCCGTGCTGTTGTAATGTGCAGAATGTGGTTTGGCATTGTCTTGCTGAAATAAGCAATTGTCCCTTTCATACAGAGATTTCTCTGTATTTTCTGATTTCGTTTAATGATACTTTTTACTGTGAGGATGAGATCCCCAAACTCTTCTCAATTTTATGTTGAGAAACTTTATTTTTTAATTGTTCGCACTATTTGCCTGCGCAGTCATTCAAAGAGTGATGAACCCCTCCCCATCTTTAATTCTGAAAGACTCATCATCTCTGGGATGCTCTTTTTACACCCAATCATGTTACTGACCTGTTGCCAATTAACTTCATTAGTTGTGAGACGTTTCACCAAGTTTTTTTTTTACAAAACTATTTCAGTAATTTGTTGCCCTTCTCCCAAATTTTGAAACATGTTGCAAAGTGGGCATATCTTTTCCAAAAAAATATAAAATTTCTCAGTTTCTACATTTAATATGTTGTATTTTTCTTTACATAAGTAATTGTTGTTTTGACTCTGTACTACTGCACATTGGATTTGAAAGGAAATAAGAGGTTAACGTGCAGACAGCTTTAACTTTAGGGTATTACATAAACCATGTAGGAATAACAGCTCTTTTCACACATAGTCCCCCCCAATGCTGGGGGACCAAACGTAGTTGTATAGATTAACATAATCTTAAATAAAGTTGTCATATTTAGTACCTAATATTTAATTGTTTGCATTAAATTGCTGCCTGAAGTCTGTGACCAACAGACATTAACAGATGCTGGTTATGCAGTTGTGCGCAAAGGTTTGCATACACTTGGAGAAATGGTAATATATGTACCATTATTAAAGAAAACATGAGTAAGCAGGCAAAACATTTATTTTATTTCTTATGGGAATCATATTCAAATATAGGTCATAACAGAATGGCACAATCATAAAACAAAACATGTCAACAAAGAAAAAAAAAAAAATGACCCCAGTTCAAAAGTCTGCATACCTTTTGTTCTTAATACTGTGTTTTGCACCCTTTATCATCAATGACAGCACACAGTCTTTTGTCATAGTCGTCTATGAGGTCCCAAATTCTTGCAGGAGGTATAGAAACACATTCGTCTTGGCAAAATGCCTCCAGGTCATGCAAAGTCTTTGGTCGTCTTGCAAGAACCTCACGTTTGAGATCTCCCCAGAGTTGCTTAATGATTTTAAGGTCAGGAGACTGTGATGGCCACTCCAGAACCTTCACCTTTTTTGCTGTAACAACTGGAGGGTCAACTTGGCCTTGTGCTTAGGGTCATTGTTGTTCTGGAAGGTCCAAGAGCATCCATGCGCAGCCTTCGTGCCGATAACATGCTGCATTCATCTTGCCATACATTTTTACAAGATTCCCTATACTTTAGCGCTCACACACTCCCAAAACATCAGTGAGTCACCACCATGCTTCGCAGTGGGGATGGGATTCTTTTCACTATAGGCCTTGTTGACCCCTCTCCAAACATAGCGCTTATGGTTGTGACCATAAAGCTCAATTTTGGTCTGGTCAGTCTAAATTACTGTGTGCCAGAAGCTGCGAGGCGTGTCAAGGTGTTATCAAGCATATTGTAACCAGGCTTTTTTGTGGCATTAGCGCAGTAAACAATTCTTCTGGCAGTAAAAAAATTGGCTAAAGGCTAAAATTGTTCTTGGTGTACCTGACCTCGACTTGGAATCAAGAGATCCCCAAATGTTCCACTTCTTAATTAGGCTTTGGATATTTGTTTGTATCCTTTAAAGTTCTAATACCTTGTAATGCAAGTCTTTTGACAGTTCTTTTCTGCTACCCATGGCTCAGTATCTAGCCTGCTCAGTGCATCCACGTGAGAGCTAACAAACTAATTGACATACACTGACACTAATTGAAAATGTAAAAAGCTGCAGGTGTGGGAAATTAAACTTTAATTGTCATTTTACCCTGTGTGTGTCACCTTGTGTGTCTGTAACAAGGCCAAACATTCAACAGTATGTAAACTTATGATCAGGGCCATTTAGGTGATTTCTGTTATCATTATGATTTAAAAACGGAGCCAAACAACTATGTGATATTACATGGCTTCATATGATCACTATCCTTCACTTAAAAAAGGTTTTTGGCTCAGTCATATTTTCAAAAGCAATGTTAAAATGTCACAATTTCTGCAAACGTTCATGCACAACTGTATATCCTGTTGATGCACAGCCAAACCTGTATTGCATACATTTTCTGTTTGTTTTGTGCCTTGTGAGCTCAACTGGATTTGGGTTGGGTGATTGACTTGGCCAAACTGCTTGCTTTTAGCGTTATGTTTGGTCTCATTGCCCTGCTGCTAGGGGACATGTGGTCAAATGTGTTTTGAGGTATTTAGTTGGATCTGAGCCTACAATATGTTTCTGTACAGTGCTGCTATTGGCAGTGGTATTATCAATGAGGGCAAACAAGCCAGCCCCAGTGGCAGCCTGAAATGCCCAAGCCAAAACAGTCCACTATGTTTCACAGATGAGATGATGATGATTGTGACGAGTGCATTGAATGAAATGGTCCAAGACGCAGGAGTCGATAGCTGGACCAGCAAAGATTTTACGGTAACGTTGTGAGCGAATATAACAAGGGAAAGATGTACTACACCATGTACTCATCAAAGCACTGGTCCACATGAAACAATGCACACTGAACAGGACACACTGGCATACTTATACATAGACAACGAGTAACAGGTGTGCGCAATGAAGGGGTGCGTTCGTGTAGACATGGGACATAACAGACCATAAACACAAGGTGGGGGCACGAGGAGGGGGCACAGCCCCCAAGGGAGATGTGACAGTAACCCCCCCCCAATTTCTGCCATCGATTTGTCCGCAACTACAGCCAGGTTGCTGCTCCGCTCACCACCCTCACGTCCACATTACAGACCCTTTCCATTGGACCCAGGAGACAGAAGTCGCCTTTCGTGACCGAAAATGTTACCCCTGTGCATTCTACTCATGGAAGCTAACCCCTTGCAGAGAGGAATTATGACGTTGGGAATAAAGAGCTGCTCGTGGTGAAAGTGGTGTTGGTGGAGTGGCACCACAGGGGGAGGGTTCGGGACATTTAGGCCTCGCCCCTTCTTTCTGGGTCATGCAAATGTGTGCAAAGCCTACTGTATTATATTTTACCCAATAATTGTTGTACGGTATCTTTCTTGTTAAAGCCGCTAAACCAGGGGTGGGCAAACTACGGCCCGAGGGCCAAATGCGGCCCGCGAGGCTGTCCCATCCGGCCCACGGAATGTAATAAAATTATTTTGGCGGGAATTAAAAAACCAACTCACCAGCCCATTCTTATACATCTGAGTCAGAATTTTAACTATTTACACCTTATATGGGATACTGTACATATGTAATGTATGTTTTAACTTTTGCCTTTTTCTGGCCTCCAAATCAATTATGATTAACAAATTACAAAAACAAATGTGGCCCTCCATTTCATTTCAAAATCCTGATGTGGCCCCCGAGCCAAAATATTTGCCCACCCCTGCGCTAAACAATCTTTTATGCAATCAAACCAAATATTTCTCAAAATAGGTTTGATTCCATTAGTCTTAAGTAGCTACAGGGGATGAGACTTGACGTTCACCGACATGCAGTTTTCAGTGACACAGTGCCAGTGTTTCTGTATAATATTATGCTTTTGGTCTTTATTCTTGGTTGTCAGGTGAAGTGAAAATATGTACCTACTCTAGTTCAGCGGGTGGGTCATTTCTGTTGAATCTTTCATGAGCAAATGATGCCTGGTCTGAGGATGAAAATAGGGGATGTGTGCCGGTTGAGTGCTCTGACGTTATCCATGACAAGTGGACAATGCACACAGTTACATTATTCTAAACCATTCAAGATTTGCGGAAGTAGTGGTCTTGCTACGGAGTCAAACTTATCATCACACACAAAAGTATATTCCCCTGTATGGAGACATTCCGAGCTCAGTCAATACATTTTTCTTTTTGGTTTAATACAACTGCCATTGATGACAATGACTATGAGATGACAAAAGTGCAAATACTTAAGAAAACTTAAACCTACCACGGGTCAGATTAAAATAGCGTTCTCCTCCCCCCCTGTCCTAGATGGTTCCGGTTTTTGGATGTAAAATAAATTCTAATTAATGACCTTCTGTATTTTAACCTAGTAGTATTTTCTTATTTTACATCCAATTTATGGATTGCACTTTGTTTTGCACCTAAACCAAACCATTGCCCAAGGTAAAAGAAAACGTTTAAAGAAAAATCCTCCTTGAAGTGAATGGCAGTGTGATGAAGTGTGAACTTTTCAACAGATAAAAAGGAACAGCTAAACTACCATTTATAATGAATTCAACTAAAAAAGTTAATACACAACACACTAATTTCACAATATATTTTTTTATTGTTGAGCCACTTACAAATCAGATGCGTTTTTAAATAGATGTTTACTTGTTTAACACAACTAGCTGTTTGAAAACAAGAATAATGAGAGCCTTGCATCATTAGCGTTGGATTAAGCACACCACTATTTTAAGATACATTACACGCTAACCCATTAGCCTTCCAATAAGCCTGGTAGTCATGGTAAATTGAGGAATAAGATTGTCATCAAAGGTGAAAAGTAGTGTGAATTAATTAAAATTAGTTGACAAATGTCACCTAGTCATAGAGATTTATATGGTGCTTAGTAGCTAGTTATTACTCCAAATAAATGATGGCTAACAACAAATACATCCGTAACTTAATTCATTATACCAGTTCTAATTTTCTAAAATTGATTACATTAGTTGTTTAGCATTAATCAAAATACAATACCTCATAACAACACTGCAAAAAAAATTGGGGATATGTGTGCCAATTTATTGAGAAAATAATATTATATTGTTGAAAAGTAGGTACAATACAAAACAACCAGGCTTATTATAGAGTTGCAAAACACACAAACAATACCAATGAATACCAATTAATTTAATTACCCTAAAAATAAAGTTTACCAGTCTGCACTTTAACCTCTTTGTCATTATTTAATTTCAAATCTAATGTGCTGTAGTACTAAGACAAAATAAAACCTGATGTATTATATATAAGGTGATGACATAAAATAGATACAGTGCACATACGGAAATACAAAGATTGGACACGGCTTTAAGGAAAGAGACTGCATGGGGGCAGGGCTTTAGGGAAAGGGGCTGCTCGGGGGCAGGGCTTAAAAGGAAAGAGACTGCATGGGGGCAGGGCTTTAGGGAAAGGGGCTGGGCTTAAAAGGAAAAAGACTGCATGGGGGCAGGGCTTTATGGAAAGAGGCTGCATGGGGGCAGGGCATCAAGGAAAGAGGCTGCATGGAACTGCCATTATGAATAAATTGAATAAAAAAAGCAAGATTATTCAAAGTATTCATGATGAACCAAATCTAATACATGTATACACATCTGATTCATTATGGACTCACTGGGGTATAAATAGGATGTGACACATGCCGAAGGTCAGAAAACACACCCAGTAAATTAAACAAAGGATTGTTGACCTTCATAAATCAGCCAACAGCTACACACACCCAAACATTCCCATCTCCCCTAAAATGCGATACATTTCCAAACATGTGTTAATACTAACTGGAAGAGAACCCAGGTGTATTTTGCCCCCACACAAACTGAGCTCGGTGGTTTAAAGAGGGACAAGACTCTCTAATAATCACAGTTGGAGAATTGTAGAATTCTTTGGTTAACAAAATACAATTATGTATCCACTGAATACCAACAATCAATTTGGACATCTTGTCAGAAAAGCCGTCATTCTAATCAACAGGTAATAAACTACCAGAGGTAAAGATTGTCTTTACAAGAGTAAGGGCTTTCTTCTGGCATGTCTAATTCTAATTATGTGGAAATGGATTGTAATTCAGTAAGGTTGTAAATCTGTTGATTATTACTTTAATTACCTACAAGGGTTTCAGTTATTATTATGTCAGATTATTATTAATGGAACATTTTTCATTATTTAACAATATTTCTATAGTCACACAACTAAACTTTGCTGTACTGCAATTGCCCCGTACACCCACCTGGACTAATTCAACTAGAAGCACCTGAACCACCCAACAGCAATTCAGAGGGATCAGAGCCATTAAAGATACATTGCCTGGGGCCAGCAGAAATCCATTTAGCGTGTTACCGCCATTTTGCTGCATAAATCTGCCGTTGGCAGGCTAGTGTTAAATAAGATTAATGTTCATGAGGGCTGCATAGGACTGTCACTCCATCTGTTCTGCTGCAGCCGTGTGGCTTGGATATTAGGAGCTAACACAGACAGCCAGGCATACAGGGGGCCGATGTGTGCAATTAAACCACAAAAGCCACCACATGCAAGCAAATACAGATACATTAATGTACGTGCAAGCAGGCATGCAGGCATTCTCATAAACAGACACGTGTGTATGTGCATCAACAGTGTTGCCAGAGAATATACAGCAATGTCCACTGACACAGAACTTATCAAGATGCATCCCCTCTCGAGGGGTGGTCACTTCTTAACACACTGGCAGATGTCCGCCATCATGAGATATACAGGTCTCAAAAACAATAACTCTGCAAGAACAATTTGAATTAGAGGAGAACAGAGTAGACTTCATGGTTGAATTGCAAAGAAACAACTACCGAAGGACACCAAAAATGAAGATATCTGTCCTTCAGTACAAATTGTAGAGTTTTTTGTTCCAACTGCCGTGTGTTTGTGAGACGCTGAGTGGGTGAACGAACGCATGATCTCTGCATGAATGGTTCTCACCATGAAGCATGGAGGAGGAGGTGTGAAGGTGTCAAGGCACACTCAATCAACATGGCTACCACAGCATCTACAATGATACGCCATCCCATCTAGTTTGGGCTTAGTGGTAGTATCATTATTATTATTTTTTTTTAAATGACACCAAAACATTTATCCAGGCTATGTAACTGCTAATTGACAAAGAAGGAGAGTGATGGTGCTGCATTAGATTACCTTGCCTGCACAATCACCAGACCTCAACCCAATTTTCTTTTTTTTTTTAGACGTGTTGGACTGCAGATTGAAGGAGTGAACAAGTGTTCTGCATATGCAGGAACTTCTTAAGGGCTTTTCCAGGTGACAACCTCATGAAGCTGGTAAAGGAATTATATAAATGTGCAAAGCTTTCATCAAGGAAAAAGTGGCTTCTTTGAAGAATATAAAATCTAATTGTATTTAAACATAACAATATATATATTTCAAATGTGTTATTTCATAGTTTTGATGCCTTCATGACTAGTATTCAATGTTGAAAACAGAAAAATACCATTGAATTAGTATGTGTTTGTTTGGGCATTTTATTGTTTTTGTGGATAGAGGAGAGACAGTGGGAAACACAAAGGAGAGTGTGCTGAAAGTGTGTCCCTTATTTTGACTGGTACTGCTAGTTGTTCTGGGTCTGCACTGGAGTAATTAACAAATAGAATTTGACTTCAGGGAGGTAGTTAGTTGCTGGGAAATTGACAGTTATTTAATTTACCAGGATTAAGGTTTGATGTTTTTGACAGAGGCTACTGACACTTCAGAATTTGAGAGCTTGGTACACATCTGGGGGATTGGGAGAAATGTATTATGTTCAACCTAGACGGACCAAGCACAGGAAAATGCTCATTAATGGTTAAGCAATTTAGTTGTTATAGTGTCCAGTTGACAGCTGGTGGGTTTGAATCTCTGGGTTTTAATGAGTGAGAAATAGGATAAAAAAATTAATTGATCAAAGGTCCTGGGAGTTCTATGCAATCTCAGGACAACTGACCAGCCTTTTCAGGGAGGAAAATCCATATATTTTTTTTTTTTTATGATAATGATTTAGTTACCTTTACAACTATGTCAAAAATAAATGTTTAATTGATATTTAATTCTACTCAATCAAGGCGCAGATGTGAGCACTTGGGTATTTTCTGGAGGCTTGCTTGTGTACTAGGAAGCACACTTCTTGTTCCATGTAAGAATATTATTTTGCATGGGTACAAGGTCCTGTTCAGGCCAGGGGGGCCTGTAGCTATGAAAAGCAATTGAGTTTCCTGCATAGCTTTCAAGACAAAAGTCACAAAAGACAAAACTCTACTACCGTCATTCTCGGGCTACACAGTGCAGGGACTTAATAAGATATCTGTCATTGTTAAATTTTGGCAAACACCAAAACTGTGAGGCAGGGCTTTAACTGGGGGAAGGACTCCAGACGGAACCTGCGGAGTGCACTTGCAAAACAATTTCCAGTGAAAAATGTGCCCTACTTTCCAGCTACATAATTAGCAAATGACACATTTAAGATGGCTAGCTAATGGCAATACAGAGAATAAATCCTACCACCTTAAAAATTTACCCTACAAAGCCTTACCATCGTAAATACGTCTAGAATGAAACTAAGAAAAATGGCTTTAAAGTTTTTGGATTGTCCAGCCAATTGTGTAATAGGTAGATGAGTGGAAATACAGTTAATAATGTATAAAATACAAAGGCTTGAATAGGTTATTTTATGTGTAATATCCCCCCCCCCATTTGTTTTGCTATGACCCCAAAAATGCAGATACGGCATCTTCATTATCTAAAATAAACATCTTCACCCTCACACTAATTTTTATAAAACAAAATAAATGAGTACATGAACACTGAGTTGTTTTAAAGATAAACATTAAAACAAAAACTGCAATAGCTTTAAATAAAATGTGTGCTTTTTAGTTAAATTCTTGTCTCTGCAATGTTACTGATTGCATTCATGAATATATCCTACTTAATGTGTATTTATTTAGCTAGTTGTTTGCTTCTAAACTAGGGGATAATTTATTGGGGGAGTTGAAATCAGAAAGGGGCGTAGCAAGAGGTAAATGCATAGAAATAGATTAGCAGAGCGCGGCGCAAGGCAAGCACATTGACATTGCCAGTTCAGAAGCTAGCCTAGGTGTAGTCATTTTGATTTCCTAAAATCATGGATAAACTGCACGGCACAGAAGAAGTCCCAAAGAATACCTTGCTATTTGAATTAGTTGACATATTCTTGAACATGCAATCACTAAAGTATTAAGGGAGCAGGTAGGCTAACCATATTGCTAATGCTAACCACTGAATTACAGAAGCTGGTGCGGTTATAATGTGGCTATAATATTTGCTTTTGTTTAATGGTCTGTTGCTGTTTACAAACCATGCGGGGTATTTGCATTTTAAGGCAAGTTCCACCATTCCCGGGTACCTACACAGATCTCGGGATAATACCAAGCCAGACATGCGTATCTACACACATTTGTCAGTCTGCTTTAATGACCAATTTTGTAGTTACTGCCATTATTACACCAAGTTGTAGTTCTCTTACAGACAGATTAGATTATCCTCCAGGATTTGGGGATATTTTTCTGCATTCATTCCCCTCTTCCTTTATAAGCCTTCCAGGGCCTGCTGCTAAGAAGCATCCACCATGCTTCACGGTGGAGATGGTGTGTTTGTGGTGATGTGCAGTGTTTAGTGTTTGCCAAACATAGCAACTAGTCTGATGGCCAAAAAGCAAAATTGTTGTCTCTTATGAACAAAGAACCTTCTCCCAATTGACCTCTTGGAGTTTCCCACATGCCTTTTGGGCCAATTCCAGGCGAGATTTCATATGAGCTTTTTCAAAAGTGGCTTTCTCTTTGCCACTCTCCCAGACAGCTTCAACTGGTGAAGAACCCGGGCAACAGTTGTATGTGCAGTCTCTCCCGTCAGAGCCACTGAAGCTTTTAACTCCTTCTGAGTGGTTGTAGGTGTCTTGGTGGCCTACCTCACCAGTCTTATTCTTGCCTTTTCACTCAGTTGGTGAGGACGGCCAGCTGTAGGCAGATTTGAACAAGTAATTTCATAATGATGGATTTAACTGAACTCCGTGGGATGTCCAGTGAGTTGGAACTCTATTTGGAGCCATCTCCTGACTTATACTTCTCAATGATTTTTTCTCTGAGTTGCCTGGAGTGTTCTTTTGTCTTCATGTGGCAATTATAGTAGGAATACTGATGAACCAGAAACTGGACCTCCCAGACTCAGGTGTTTTTATACTGAAAACAATTGACACACATCAACTGCACACAGGTGATCTCCATTTCACTAACTGTGACACTGCTGGCATCAACTAGCTGGACTTCTGTTGAATTAGGTCAGTCACTTTAAAGGGGGTTTATTTATGCAAACACTTATTTTACACTATATATTTTTAATTAACTGACATTAGTTTGTAAAAATCTGTTTTCACTTTGACATGAAAGAAGCTTATTTTTGCAAATTCTTATCAAAAAAGAAAAATTATATTGACCATGATTTCATGTACAAAAGCAACAAAAGGAGAAAACATCCAAGCGGGGTGAATACTTTTTATAGACATTGTATAACAAAATGTTGCCATAAATCGTAGTTACGACCCTCTGCCTTTGGACGGCAGTACAGACATGGCCAAATTTGTTGGTAACCTTGCAGCTCATTGAAATAATGCTTTATTCCTCCTAAAAGGTGATAAAATTAAAAGCTACTGTATCATGTATACTTGCATGCCTTTGGTATGTCATAGAATAAAGCAAAGAAGCTGGGAAAAGGATTATTGCTTTTTCTAGAAATATATCGTAAAACGGCTTGGAAACATTTGTTGGTACCCCTTTGAAAAGATAATAAATAATTGGATAATAGTGATACTTTAAACTAATTGGTCAGGCCAAAATTCACCCATTTTATTGTGGGAACCTTGTTGGAAGACCACAATGTTTGACCCAAGTTAAAACATTTTAAGGCTATGCTATCAAATACTAATTGAGTGTATGTAAACTTCTGACTGGGAATCTGATGAAACAAATAAACGTTAAAATAATTCACTCTTCTACTATTCAGACATTTCACAATCTTGAAATAAAAAGATGATTCAAACCTAAGACAGAGAATGTTTAGTAGGAACATGTCAGGAATTGTGAAAATTGAGTTTAAATATATGTGGCTAAGTCTTTGGAACTTACCCTTGTGAGGGGCCCTGCTAAAATTACTGAATTCTACAACATATTTGTAGCTAGTTTCTATGCTGAAACTAGAGACTAGCGATAACATTTTCTTTCCGATACAATACTAAGTAATACTAAGCCTAGTATCCCGACAACAAGACCGATAACGATAGTTTTAGGTGCAAAGGTTACCACTCCACATGAGCGATGGCCAACATCAGTGGGAAATCTTACATAGTGCAATTTATAGTGAACACCTCAGATGTCACTTCTTGCTTTATTTAAAATTTCAGCAATTATAAAACGTTAAATTGTTAAACATCTTTCAACAAATGTTAAATGATATTATTCACCTTTTCAGGGGTGAACAGAAATGTTTTTCTTATAAAATAGTCCCTAAGTGAAATCCACAATAAATAAAATATTTTAAATGAATAAATAATGAATTCATTAGCTAAAAATAGAGCATATCTTGCAGCACCAGGCCGAATAAAGTAATTAACTCAACAGTAACTTCCCTTTGTGTTTGAGTGTCCATGCAAATCCTCTCAGTGATTTTTATTTTCTTATTTAGGTTTTTGTTGAGATTTCTTCCCTTTAGTACATTTTTTCTATGACTCACCCCGGCCTTTGAAAAAAGTTCTGAAGGTTACAGATGAGGCAATGCTTCCCAGGTATTTTACTGCAAGTCTGCGTAGGGAAATGATTGGACATGCTCTTGCCACCTAAGCAATGGGTCCAGGTCCCTGGAAATTAACTTTTTCTCTGAGTAGACACATTTCAATAAGTGCATCAATGCCTGTTGAGCAGTGCTAATGGGATGACAGAACTTGAGAATCAAATTCTGCCCATATCCCTTGTTTGGCTGTTGCTGGGGCAGAGCTTTGGGTAGGTGCAGGAGTCATTGGTGATGCAGAGCTTGGCATTAATGTTGATGTAGCTGTATTTCATCATGCTCTTTTGATGTGTAATATCGTACACAGTTTTGACACATCACGTCTTGCTTTATTACTATTTACTGGAGTGAAATAAATCCAAACTATGTTTTCGCATTCTCTCTGCCATACAGGGTGTAGCTTACAGACCAGCTTACAGACCATCTGTGAACAAGTTTTTTATCCGCCTATGTGTAGGCTCGATGGTATGGAGGAAGCGGAAAGAGAATTCGTTGATAGGCTACAAGTTGTTCGCCTGCTCAATTATTTGCTACAAAGTTTTATTTCATCCCCTTATAGCATCAGATTAACATGAAATGTCATTAAAAAAACTATATTACAATCATCAATGAAAGAAAACATCTGGTATCGATATGTTTTTGTGTGGATCGAATCTCAGAATGAAACATTAGGATTGGAAAAATCAATCTTTTAGTATCGATTTGCCAATCCCTAACTGAAACTATGTTCTGCATTGTAGCCTTTGACTGTTTCATTCTAACATTGTCGGTGCCATTTCTGATAACAAGTGCATCATGGTGTTAACAATGCCACAACAATTTCTGCTTGCTGGCACAACAATGATATTTGCACCTGGGGTGGAGTAGCCTGTGTATCTATATACACCCGGGTGTATATAATGGTAGAGAATTTGTACCCATGTGTCCGTAGCCAACTACTCAAGTGCAGGTTTATTACTCTAGGCTTCAGAATTCTTAAAGACACAAACAAAAACAAAATATTCAGTTGCTCACAAACCATGCATCAACAATATACAGCAAATTAAAGGACCACTGCATCTTTTTCTTA
This sequence comes from Novumbra hubbsi, assembly GCA_016801125.1. Lineage (NCBI taxonomy): Eukaryota > Metazoa > Chordata > Actinopteri > Esociformes > Umbridae > Novumbra > Novumbra hubbsi. The sequence goes on from JACXGK010000640.1 coordinate 65,950, forward strand.
ACCTTCCAAAAAAGTTGAAAAGAAAAGTTTTGAGTGAGGAATAAATATTCAATATGCATTGGTCTCTTAAATTAAACCCTTCTGTTCCTTTCAAATTGAGGAAGAAAACAAAATGGTTCAGTGTTCTCTTCATTTTTCCAGAGCTGCATAAAATACATTTATCATATTAATACATGTTCCACACTTTTGTGGCTGTAACCCACAAACATACAGACTCTTAATAGCGGCAATTTATAAACAATACTTTCAATCAGCACAAAAAGGCTGCAGCTTAACAGCAGGTGGGATATTAATGGTTACTTAGATACTTGATGAAATAAAAAGTTAAGTCCAATTCGTGTACTTACCACTGAGTGTTTTTTAAGTACTGCTTTCTTCTTTTTTATTCTGAAATTTGAAACACAAACACAACATTGTAATGTTAGCTAAAGTATGTCAGTCCCCCTCCAACGTTAGCTAGCTAACATCATTGGACAAAATTGTTTCTACCAATAGCCTATTCGTTTGATGTACGAAGCTATCCGTTACGCATTACCTCATTTATTTGGGTGGGTGTTTATAGCCGATTAGCTGCCGTGTGGCCATTCTCACCGAGGTGCAAATACACACCCAGGTTTTTTAATAACACTAAGATTACTCTTGTAAGATTATTGCTTCTAATGGCAAGCTTCTAAAAGGTGGTAGTTCTCCTAAAGCTCTGGAAAAAAATAAGAGACAACTACACCTTTTTCTTTCCTTTCCAAAGTTAAAAAGTAAAATGTTGAGTGAGGAAGAGAAGGGTACAGATTAAGAAACTACTGCAAGTTGAACCTCACTCAAAAACGTTAATTATCAAATTATTTGGAAAGGAAAGAAAAAGGTGCAGTGGTCTCTAATTATTTACGTTAAAAATACAGCCAGAAGATGATAATTGTGGTACATAGGGTTAAATAACCCAGTGAAAGCCACAGGCATTTAAATTGAAAGAAATTCAGCATTGTCTCTTTGTCACTGACAACAGTCAAGGACAGGAACAGTTCACTAAACAAAAGGCATCCAGAGATAACATGTACAAGAGAACTGTCAGTGTCTAGTCATGATACTAGGTTTTTCATTTGCATTTTGATTGTAGAGTAAACAACTCAAGGTCCAAGCATGCCATAGTGATGAAAATTAATTAGAATGAATCAGAGACATAATCAAAATATTTTGTTTGCTGAACTGTTCCTTTTCAGAGGTAACTATTGTATCACTATTGGGAATGTGCAGGCATTAAGCATTTCTGCATGAATAAATACCATCATATCTGATAATACTCTTCAGGTCTGGAGAAGCTTGTAGCCTCACCTTGACAAGGGTCAGGAAATGCAAACAGAGGGATGTTGTTCCAATGATACCCATTGTGGGCACAGGCCACAACGTTTGATACACAGTTGGTAAGGCTTGAAGGACAGGCAGGTGAAAGCCGGCTTGTGTTTGTGGATATGCAGCGGTTCAGTTCACAGGGAATCTAGAGGTACAGAGGAGGAAAAAAAAGTTTATCCCCTGCTGATTTTTGTATGTTTGCCCACTGACGAAATGAAGAAATGACAAGTCTATAATTTTAATGGTAGGTTTATTTGAGAGACAGAATAACAACAACAAAACAATCCAGAAAAACACATTTAAAATAAGTTATACATTGATTTGCATTTTACTCAATGAAATACCTATTTGATCCCCTACCAATCAACAAGATTTCTGGCTCTGAGGTGTATTTTATACAGGTAACGAGCTGAGAGAAGGGAGTGCTCCTAATCTCAGTTTGTTACCTGTATAAAAGACATCTGTCCACAGAAGCAATAAATCAATCAGATTCCAAACTCTCCACCATGGCCAAGACCACAGAGCTGTCCAAGTATGTCAGGGACAAGATTGTAGACCTACACAAGGCTGGAATGGGCTACAAAGACCATCGCCAAGCAGAGAACTTGGTGTAATTATTCGCAAATGGAAGAAACACAAAATAATTGTCTGGGGCTTCATGCAAGATCTCACCTTGTGGAGTTTCGATGATCATGAGAACGGTAAGGAACCAGCCTAGAACTAAACGGGAGGATCTTGTCAATGATCTAAAGGCAGCTGGGTTGGTAACGCAATATGCCATGAAGGACTGACATCCTGCAGCACCCGCAAGTTCCCCCTGCTCAAGAAAGCACATGTACAGGCCGGTCTGAAGTTTGCCAATGAACATCTGAATGATTCAGAGGAGAACTGGGTGAAACTGAAGTGTTCAAAATCGAGCTCTTTTGCATCAACTCAACTCGCTGTGTTTGGAGGAGGAGAAACGCTGCCTATGACCCCAAGAACACAATCCCCACCATCAAACATGGAGGTGGAAACATTATGCTTTGGGGGTGTTTTTCTGCTAAGGGGACAGGACAACTTCACCCCATCAAAGGGACGATGGATGGGGCCATGTACCATCAAATCTAGTGTGAGAACCTTCTTCCCCTTAGCCAGGGCATTGAAAATGGGTCATGGATGAGAATTCCAGCATGATAATGACCCAAAACACACAACCAAGGCAACAAAAGAGCACATTAAGGTCCTGGAGTGGCCTAGTCAGTCTCCAGACCTTAATCCCCTAGAAAATCTGTGGAGGGAACTGAAGGTTTGAGTTGCTAAATGTCAGCCTCGATACCTTAAAGACTTGGAGAGGATCTGCAAAGATGGACAAAATCCTTCCTAAGATGTGTGCAAACCTGGTGGCCAATTACAAGAAACGTCTGACCTCTGTGATTGCCAACAAAGGTTTTGCAACCAAGTACTAAGTCATGTTTTGCAAAGAGGTCAAATACTTATTTCACAGAGTAAAATGCAAATCAATTTGTAACTTATTTGAAATGCATATTTTTTTATTTTTTTGTTGTTATTCAGTCTCTCAGTGTTCAAATAGACTGGAGAGCTCTGGCTTCAATTTGTTTTTTGTTCCGACTAGGGTGGTTTTCTTTTTAAGTAGTTATTTGAAAAAAACTTTGCATGTTATGGAAACCTGTCTAACAAGTACCCAAAGAGTGCCGTCCTTTCCATTGTTCTGTCTCATCCAATCATGTGGCAAGGGCTTATTTACATGTTCAGTGTCATCCATTTCTTTCCTGCCATCGTGATAATTTTTCATGCAGATCTTGAAGCAATGCTAACTCTGCATGTGCATCTATTCTTCTGGGTCTTGCCATTTTAAATGGTGCACAATCTCACCATATACACAAAGTAGGCCTCGGTAGGCTGACAAGACTGCTTGTATTCAGTTTGTTTATAGAGGAAACAAACTGTTTGATTACATATACAAATCAAACAGATTGGCCCACAAAATCAAAATTGTGCGTTGTTTCCATCCCATTCGCCTAATTAACAATTTTCTCCCATCAAGGACACATTCTTGTTGTGAACATTTGTTGTTGACATTTTCTCTGTTGTTAAAGCTCAGATGCAATTGTGTGAGCGACAATAGTCTCGGAGCAGGTCTTTCCTATCAGAAGAGTAGCAGAGACACTTGTTTATTTAATGCCTTGATCAATCGTGCTATGTTATTGGTGTAATTATTTGTAATGGAAAGGTGACACAATCAAAAACGCTTTTGAGTGTAAAATCCAAATAGTTTGTAGAGATCCTTTGTTAAACATGTGTAAATCTTATTTTGAAAATGCCACAATTTGTGGTCAAATGCAGAAAACATATTACAAAACCTGTAATGACTTTACATGAATAGTGCTGATGCTATAGTAAAACAAACAGGAGTATGGTTAATACTGCCCCCAGTCTGGCCAATTTAGTTATTTCAAGGTAGGGGGACGGACGGCCTGGCAGTTATTTTGCTGGTCCCCTTCATTTTGGGTGGCCCTTCACATTAGTATTCCGCCTCTCTGGCTTTGCAGTATTGTCCCCAGAGTGCCCCCCGGCTGATACGCACCTATAGGGACTTACCAGGCGTGACGTGTATTTGTTTTCACAAATGTGCGTTCACCAAAGCGGCACCTCATTCCCTCCCTCAGGGAACAAAGGTTATATACATAAGCCAACGTTTGGGACGTTAAGAAGACTGTAAGCACTGGTTAGCTCTGACAAATTACCTGTTAGAACCAATAAGAACTCTATAGCGGATGACGAAATAGTGCAACCATATTAAAGAAAATAATTGCAAAGACCTATCTCATAGGTCAGGAATGCTTTCTAAGAGTTAGGCGTGGATGTGAAAGACACTACCAACAGAAGACAAATTTGTTTTTTAGTACTGTTACTTCATACCTTCATCGCCAATGCCTTCAACAGGACTGACTGTCATGCCCTGGCCGCGGGCCCCTGGCCGTTTCAGGGCATGCCGGCTAGAGAGGCCTCTAGCCCTCTCTATGCCATTGTGGGCTCCCCAGTCAGAGCAGCTGCATTCAGTTGACTCTGATTGGGGAGCCTACTTAGGCTAGGCTACAGCCACACTCTGTGTGGTTTATTGTTTGTTTGTGCTTGTCGCAACAGCTTCACGGTTTGTCCTTTGTTTGATTCATTTTCAAGTGAATACGCTACACGTTATTTGTGCTTCGTTTTATGTTAGTTAGTTATCAGCATCATTGAACCCAAAATAGAGCCAGGTTTTAACATGGTAATCTTTGACCCACCCCTGTCAGGTAGTTCATGAATAGAAGTGTGAATTGACCAATCATACTGAACCAGTAAACAATTCAAACAGTGTACCCTTCCATATTATGTAGTGTATTTTATTATAACTCAGCCCCTAAGGCACTCCATTTAGATGTAATATTCTCAGCAGTGTGTTGTTTTTCATGAAATTATTAGGTAGACAAATTATTGCTTGCTAATTCAAAACCATTATCAATGAAGAACAACAAGGGTTTCATGAATACACACAATCTCGGGAATGGTTGACTGACATAATTTCCTACACCATTGTTTAAGCCTCGGTTTTCCGAATCTGTCCGTCTGCTAGATTCCCTTATTCTGTGCGGTCGTTACTCTCAGGGGACACCTTGTTTTGCACTCATCAAAATGCCTTTTTCGCTACTTACCCAGCAGTCAGACGAACTACAGAGGGTGCCCCAGAAGTGGTATCTTAAAAAACAAGAAGAAATAGCTAGAAGAGCCTTTAGTGTTATGGAGAAGGGTATTGTGGATAGATTAAATATTAAAATCTACCAGGTTGACGTCAATGGTAAAGTGTTGGGCAAAAAAGTAACTGCCATAACAATGTAGAGGAAAAGTGTTCTGATACTAGTACCTCATACCTGTATCCAAAAGATAGAAACGGAAGAGTCAATGTAAACAACAGGCCTTTTTACCGTAGTATATGACATGGACCGGCAATCATTTCTCCAAGGCCCGGCAGTAGGGAACCGTCAGGGCCCTCTCCCCCCTTAGACAGGGCCTAAAGATAATCTATTATAATTTGGAATTTTGTTTTAATTGATTTAATCTCCTCTTGTCGTAATTGTAATGATCTTCCTATTGAATTTCTTCAGTTTTTGTTGGAAAAAGAAGGGTTCCTATTTTTTCACTTGGTATAAATAATCAAGCTGGTCTCAACACTCATTTGCCTTGTCTTGTTTTCTCATGCTTGAGCCTAGCTAGCTGGCTAGCTGTTTGCAGAGAGTGCACGTAACATTGGCGATGGCCCGACTGCCAGGCCTGGCTATAATAAAAAAAAAACATATTTTGAATTTAATATCAAAAGACATAGTATATGAACATGCCATTGCTTATTTTATTGGACTTCAGTTTGAAATGATAGTTATTATAGTGAGTAGATTTTCTGTTATCATCTACTTCTTGCATTTTGTTCCTGTCTTGTTCATATAAATTCGAATGCAATGTGTAAAATATGATTGCAACTTTAGATCACCTGCTGGTAACAAAGGTAATTCAGTTGAAATTGCAAAAATTGGACACATTACTTTTTATGTTGTGGTGCATTTTTATAATGTTGCATGCTGGAGCAATAATTTCCCTAGCGGTCCCCCGGTAACTTTCTAAGTGTAAACCTTTAACCAGTCTCTCTAATCCCTACTACATGCATTGGACGGTGTAGCTGCAGACAGGTCAGAGTGCTCATGTTGACCCCTGTCCGCCTTCAAAAGCACCTACAATGAACACAAGAGTGTCAGGACTTGTTTTTGGAGCAGTGGAAGAAGGTTGTCCAGTCCTGTTTTCTTTTATATCACGTGTGCACTGTTTACCTGGGGATGTGATGGAAACCGGATGCACAGTGGGAAGACAATAAGTAGAAAAGTACAAAAATGTATTATATAAGATAAAAACCTGTATATGTTGTTCAGCATTAAATGTGCTTGAACAGATGTGCAAGTCACCCACGCCATGTGCACTAATGCACCCCCATACCATCACATTATGAGTGGAAACTTAGATTATTGGTGTGAGTTTAAATTCAGCCCTCAGTTGGTTGTTGATTTTGGTTTCCACTGTCAGTTGTTACATCATTTTCTTTTCAGCGATTTAAACAATGTACCATAAAGATTTTTATGTTTAATATATTCAAAACCGTATGTGTGTTCCCTTAAATTAAAAAAATGGTTGTAGAATGAGTATTCTACTATCAGGTACTAAGAGTATAAATAGTTTAATAAAAATAATCAACCAGTTTACTATTCAAACAATGTACCCAATTGATTTTATGAAACACAACTTAAATCAGTCCCTAAGGCACTCAATTACATGTAATATTCTCAGCCTTGTGTTGTGTTTAATGTAATTATAAAGCAGCCAGACTGTTGATTGCTAATTCAGAAACATTTTCAAAGAAGAACAACAAGGGTGTCTTAAGAGTACTCAACCTCCAAAGACAAATGAGTGGTTAACTGAGACAATTTAAATGTCGTAAAAACATTCGTAATGCTACGCATGTGCTTCATATGGATGAAGTTGATGCCGTTTTCATGCCATAAACTAATTATTCACTCTGCCCCATCTGTTCAAGGTTCTGCTATTGCAAGGTTTCGGGTGGCAATAAAAACATATATTTCCCCCAAAAACACAGAAGTCTGTGGACATGTTGGTAAATCTTGAAATGTTGCTATCCTTGTCTGCATAATAATCATGTTAGGCGTATATTAAACAATCTTATCCAGAGTGACTTTAGTGTGTGTATATATATTTTCATACTGGCCGTTGAATTAAACCAATAACTCTGGCATTTAAGAATAATTATCCGTACCAACAGTTGGTAAGGATAATAATTAAGAACTGATGTACACGACTTAGATGAATATGTCTGGGTTTGTTGGGAAGATAGTATTATTCATTAACCTGTCCATCGATCCCTGTTAATTTTTATGTTTGTGTTTGTTTTAGTGTGAACAGTCATTCACCCGCATTCACTTGAATATCCTGTATATCTGTCCTAGAAGGAATTTAGGTGTTTCAGCTAGTACACATTTCCCAAAGCATGTTCAAAGTATGCCTAAATAGTGTATAGTCAACATTAACAGAATGGACATGAACTTAACATTTAATTGAAAGAAAACAACAAATGGTGTTTGGAATCTTTTATTTAAATGTTAAATTGAGACCGAGTATTAATAGTTTTTTGGTGAAGCTAGAAAACATGGTATTCAGTAACTGAGTCTGCCACTAGGTAAGGGGTTTGTGTGTGTTTGTATGGGGTGGGGTCAGAACGGTAATGGGGAGATTAAAAATGCTTTGGCTTCTGTCTGATTCCTAAAGCTTCCTATTTTAGTTGTTGCGTCAAGATCCAGTTCAGACAACACACAGACATTTCAAGCATGGTTAGATGTAAAATCTTGTCTGAATCTATACAGGGTTGCCTAAATTGGTCCAGAATTTTTTTTTCTTTTCTTTCAGTCGAGCGCGAATTAAATAAACATAAGCACATTGAAAACACAGATTAGCATTGAGATTGATGTCTCTGCAGTCTTGACTGGTCACATCTGTTCCTCCAATAGGCCATTCATGTGAGGATATTTTCAGACCAGCCTTGGGTAGTCTGGCAGACAGGGGGAGGGGCAGCAGGTGTCTTCAGGTGGACAAACTGTGGCTCTCATTTTAATGAGACGACATGTTGTATGATTTTTTTAATACATTTTTTTATAACTGCTGTTATGTCTCTGATGTGCTTAATGTGGTTGCTAATAATTTAAAAGGAACGTTCATCTTTTAATTTCTATGATGAGATCAGTTAGAAATCAATATTTAAAAATAAAATGTTGGGATAGTTAAGGTTGTACAATTGTACCTTTGTACTATTCACGGTCCTCACTGTTCTCAAGTTATTGCCTAATTGTTTTAATGCGAGCAGCTATGCCAGTCTGGCAACCTTTTCAAAAAGCTGAAACCATGTCAAATTAGAGGGGATTTGGGCATCTAAACAATCATTTGATACCCCCCACCGCATCCATTTAGGCCTTTGTCCTGGTCTAGCAGTCGGTAGGTAAAACAGGGAGTCTTGAATGTAATGGTACAGATGGGACTGGGTGACAAAGGCTGTGTTTGTTACTAAGTGGGAAGTGGGCATTTGAAAATATGAATAGAAAATCCACTTGATTGACTGTGAAACGTGTCTGTTTTTAATGCAATGCCACCAGAGGGCTCGAAGATCACAACAATCCAAAATTGGTTTCCTGCCTTGTCCCTTGCATACAGAGATTTCTCTGGAATCTCTGATTCTTTTAATGATATTATGTATTGAAGATGATGAGATCCCAAAACCCTTTGCATTTTTAAATTGAACAAAGTTATTCTTAAATTGTTGCACTATTTCCCCTCATAGTCTTTCACAGAGTGATGAGCCCCATCCTATCTTGACTTCTGAAAAACCCATCCTCTCTGGGATGCTTTCTTAGACCCAATTATGTCACTGACCTGTTGCCAATCGACCAGCTTTTTTTAAACATGTTGCTAGCATTCAAGAAACAATCGCATTTCTCACTTGTAACATTTTATATGTTGTCTTTGTCGATTGAATATAGGTTTTAAATGATTTGCACATCAGTTCTGTTTTTCTTTACATTATACAGTGTCCCAACCTTTTGGGAAACAGAGTTGTACATGAGGTTTCCAAAATGTTGAGTGTGTTTAGAAATAGACATCAATGTTAGCATTTCTGTGATTTAAATGTAACTACAAATGTAGCCAGACGCACTATCCAAAGTGGGATAACTGATTTGGAGGGGTGTGTAGGTGCCCTACCAAAGTCTCTACAGTATCCAAGCAACCTGCATCCAATAAATTATATACAGTATTTTATTACGACTCTAGTACAAGCGCCATTTGGTGCTTCCTCCTAGATGTCATAGTGTCTATTGTCTTCAAAAAAGTTTATGAGTTTATTGAGCAGGATGAGGGTGTACTGTACAAGCATAGATGGAGAATAAGATTAACTTATTGGCAACCTCCATTATTTGGATCTCTTTTTGCCATCAAATAGTTATTTTCTAATGTGGTTTGTGTGGACAATCCTACATTATTACGCTTGTAATATCACATACAGATATCCCCAAAGAGTGAGGTATTCTGTTGACATTTCCATTAATTAAAAATGCTGACACTGTGTACTTTTGTCTTTTCAAAGCGTGTTTGTCTTTCACCCTTTCCTCTTCTAAGGTAATTAGATGTTTCACACAGATGTTCTTATGCAGACAAAGCATTATTTAAACCAGCATATGTTGCTTATTCATGTGGATGTCCAAATACATGGTAAATGCCCTTGCCTGCTGTGCCCATATTAGGACTTGCAGATTTTTAAAGAAGTTCTGCAGAGACTGAATCTGTTATTGAAATCGTGTTTGTCTCATACATTTTTCAGACATAGGGTGGGTTGTTGCTGAATGTTTAACTGCTCAAGGTTGGCAAAGACTTGAAAAACTATATAAAAACGTGTCTACTTCACCCTTACCTGCTTCCTCTCAGTTACACCACAGTATTTGTTTAAAGTTTTTCCTTGTGCATTTTTAATTCCTGAAAAAACATAAGGGCCTCCTAAATTATTCTTTTTTCAAAATTGAATTTTCAGTTACCTTCTTTGCATAGTGCCATCGAGATTTACTGCAGAAACATATAAATAAATGATTTACAGTGTTTGTACTTTTTCTGCTTACCGGTAATGGGTTGGATCCTACAGGAGGTATTTGCTGGCAATATATGTGCAGAAAATCAGCTTTATTTTTCAGGAGTTCAATAACCAACACTAAGATTATTTAATCTATTACAATTTGCATATGCAGACTCTTAGCCAAAACTGCACTGGCTCTGCTTAGACTCTAAGGATTTGATGGGTTTTCAGTCGAAACCTTCTCTTTTCCACATTTCAATTACAAGCAATAACCCCAAACAAAGAGAGCATGATTTATGATATCACCATCTGCTGAAATTAATATTGTTCTCAGACGGAGAGGAGATCGTAGCCATCATGCGGCAAGTGTTTACTGTGTAAATCACAACTATCTTTTTTACACCCTCACGGCCCGCACTCTTTGAGGACAGACGAATATTGAGGAGGGATTTTCAGAGGGCACAGCACAATCAAGCACGCTATTAAAAAAAAGGTTTCAAAGGTGCTTCTCCATGCCAATGAATCTTACAGTTTCTGCTGCTGTTAAACTGGTTCCGATACTTACATAGCTTGTACAATGTACATATCCAAGGGCAGTAACACATGAGAAGTCGAACTGAGGTACATTTCGTATGCAATACTCTTTATTAATCAGTTAATTAATTTAAAAAAAAGCTCTCTGGAAATGATGTGAATTTTTTTATTCCGTAACAAAATGTCCATTGATTTCCCTATTTTGATTGCCAGAAGTTTGGTATGTAGTTCTAAATCCAAATGACAACCACCTTGCCAAAAAATAGTTACATCACCTCTTCTTTTAACAATACGCTGTACACTTTTGGGAACTGAGGAGACCAATTGCTGTAGTTTTGAAAGTGAAATGTATTCCAATTTTTGCATGATATAGGATTTCAGCTGCTTGGCAATTCGGGGTCTCCGTTGTCGTATTTTGTTGTTTCATATTGTGCCAAATGTTTTTATTTTGTGACAGGTCATGACTGCAGGTAGGACAGTTTAGCACCCATACTATTTTACTACAGAGCAATGCTGTTGTCCTATGTGCCGAATGTGGTTTGGCATTATATTGCAGAAATAAGCAAGGCATTCCCTGAAAAAGACAATGTCTAGATGGCAGCATACAGTGGGGCAAAAAAGTATTTAGTCAGCCACCAATTGTGCAAGTTCCCCCACTGAAAAAGATGAGAGAGGCCTGTAATTTTCATCACAGGTACACTTCAACTATGACAGACAAAATGAGAAAAATGAATCTAGAAAATCACAGTGTAGGATTTTTTATGAATTTATTTGCAAATTATGGTGGAAAATAAGTATTTGGTCACCTACAAACAAGCAAGATTTCTGGCTCTCACAGACCTGTAACTTCTCCTTTAAGAGGCTCCTCTGTCCTCCACTCGTTACCTGTATTAATGGCACCTATTTGAACTTGTTATCAGTATAAAAGACACCTGTCCACAACCTCAAACAGTCACACTCCAAACTCCACTATGGCCAAGACCAAAGAGCTGTCAAAGGACACCAGAAACAAAATTGTAGACCTGCACCAGGCTAGGAAGACTGCATCTGCAATAGGTAAGCAGCTTGGTGTGAAGAAATCAACTGTGGGAGCAATTATTAGGAAATGGAAGACATACAAGACCACTGATAATCTCCCTCGATCTGGGGCTCCACGCAAGATCTCACCCCGTGGGGTCAAAATTATCACAAGAACGGTGAGCAAAAATCCCAGAACCACACGGGGGGACCTAGTGAATGACCTGCAGAGAGCTGGGACCAAACTAACAAAGCCTACCATCAGTAACACACTACGCCGTCAGGGACTCAAATCCTGCAGTGCTAGACGTGTCCCCCTGCTGAAGCCAGTACATGTCCAGGCCCGTCTGAAGTTCGCTAGAGAGCATTTGGATGATCCAGAAGCAGATTAGGAGAATGTCATATGGTCAGATGAAACCAAAATAGAACTTTTTGGTAAAAACTCAACTCATCGTGTTTGGAGGACAAAGAATGCTGAATGGCATCCAAAGAAAACCATACCTACTGTGAAGCATGGGGGTGGAAACATGCTTTGGGGCTGTTTTTCTGCAAAGGGACCAGGAGGCTGATCCATGTAAAGGAAAGAATGAATGGGGCCATATATCGTGAGATTTAGAGTGAAAACCTCCTTCCATCAGCTAGGGCATTGAAGATGAAACGTGGCTGGGTCTTTCAGCATGACAATGATCCCAAACACACCGCCCGGGCAACAAAGGAGTGGCTTCGTAAGAAGCATTTCAGGGTCCTGGAGTGGCCTAGCCAGTCTCCAGATCTCAACTCCATAGAAAGTCTTTGGAGGGAGTTGAAAGTCTGTGTTGCCCAGCAACAACCCCAAAACATCACTGCTCTAGAGGAGATCTGCTCCAAAACCTGTATATGTTGTTCAGCATCACAGATGTACAAGTCACCTATGCCATGTGCACTAATCCAGATGGAATAATCTCTCCTCTTTAGTCGAGAAAACGTGCCGTCCATGATTCTGAAAAATTATTTACATGTCGGACAACAGGACAGTTTTGCACTTCGCCACAGTCCATCTTTAATGATTTTAGGCCCAGAGGTTGTGGTGGCATTTCTGGATCTTTTTTATACACAGTTTCTTCTTTGCATGGTAGACTTGCATTTGTGGATGCAGTGACATACTGTGTTCACAGAATGTGGTTTTTGGAAGTGTTCCTAAGCCCAAGCAGTGATGTCCATTGCAGAATTGTCTATTTTTAATGCAAGGATTTTTGGCCTTGTCCTTTGCGTACAAAGATATCTTTGGATTGTCTCAATCTTTTAATGATAATGTCAAAGTTATTATAGATTATAAGATCACTAAACTTTTTTTTTAATTTTTGCACTATTTGCCTGCTCAGTCTTTCACAGAGTGGTGAACCCTCCCCATCTTTACTTCTGAAAGACTCATCCTTTCAGGGATGATTTTTTATATCCAATTACTGATTTGTTGCTGATTAACATAATTCGTTGTGAGATTTTCCTCCTGCTTTATTTTTTAGCATTATTCAACTTTTCCAGTCTTTTGTTGCCCCTGTCCGAACCTTTTTGAAACATGTTGCTGGCATCAAATTTAAAGTGGGCATATGTTTTTCAAAAAACTATAAAATGTCTCAGTTCCAACATTTGATATGTTGTCTTTCTACCAGTGCCTATTGAATGATTATAGAGTTTAAAGGATTTGCACATCATTCCATACACTTTTTCTTTACATTTCAACTTTTTTGGTAATGGTGAGTTTGCTTCAGAGGGCAGTTGCATCGTTTTAAGCAGGGACAGAAAGTTCCATAGAGCAGTCACTAAGAATAATTGGATTTAGTTTTGATTGGCAGCCAGCTTGTTAGCGCTCCTTTTCACAATTAAAACAAAGAACCTGTTGCGTTCGGGGAAGAAGGTCTCAGAGTATAACAGCTTCATGCTGTTCTCAAGTATTGACACGTTTCCATAGAAACTAGTCATTACTTTCAAAAGAAAATGAAAACAATTCTCCCCAAGGACGCGAGAGAGCAGGCAGTCTTTATCCCTGCTAAAGGTTTATTGCATAAAGGAATATTGATGAAATTATGAGCACTAAGTCATGCTTGTCACAAAAGATCTGAATGTCTATCTTGTGCGATGTTAGGACAATATTATGACAAGGTATGTCAGCAGAAGAAAATCCACAAAAGGATGGTGAGATGGGTTCTTAAAATGACTAAAAACCAAATAAAAACTAAAAAAATGACAGTAGACCGTCATTTTCTTATTTTGTATAACTAGCTAATGATCTACAAAATGAATGCTAGACAGTGAACTTATTTTTTTTTTAAATTGTTACTATGAAAAGATGAATATTTTTAACAACTCACATTAGCAAGGAAACATAACCTATTTTCAGTCTGGCCCTTAGGACTTCATTGAATACTGGATACAGCCATGGGGGGGATGTTAGACACCCTTGTAGTAGGTTAAGGCAGCTTGTTGTTTCAGGATCACATACCAATCAATGGACCTGTTCTCTTCATCGATTTTCGGGGAAACAGTAGTGGAACACAATTAACCGTAACACTAAAGTTTCTCTCCACCAGGTAATTACTATTAACTTTCCACATGACTTTCTCTATATTCTTTTTACTTTAGAAAAGTATATTACAATAAAAATATATAGATTTAATTAGTTTCCATGTTTTCTCAATGTTCAGAAATGCCCTTGTTCTTAGAATTTCAAGTTTGGCAAAATAAATTACCTCAAAAACGGACTTTCTGTAAAATACATGCTCAATGGAACTCATCAATAAACATGACATCATCACGCCACCCTTCTGATGTCACTACAACCCCCTTCAGTCCTACAGAAGATGTTGCATAGCCTTATTAATCAATCACAATGCCCAGATGATACCGAGCATACACCAGCCCCCCTGCCTGCAGGCACAAATGCCAAATGGTGTCATGGCATCGCAGAAGGACCCACAGGAAGTGTTAGACTGGCCAGAACACCTACCCTCAGGCAGTGTGGCAAAGATAAGCCATACTTAAATTGAAGATGGACTTTTAACTTAATATGGTAACTCTTTATGTTTTTATTGTTGGATGGTTTTGTGGAGGTCAGTGGCCATGAACCAAAACTGATCAGTCAGCAATCAATATTGCTTGCCATCAAAAAGCCCCCTTTTATAAAACATTTAGCAATATAACGTAAATATTGGACATTTGATGCTAAAAGATACAATGGACATTTCCAAATAAGGATGTTATAGGCTACTAATAAGGCAAGCAGCCCACAACTTTGTTGCACTGAAATGACAAGCCACAGCCAAAGCAATCAAGCTTAGGTGCTTAGCAAATTGTTGTGAAAGTCAGTTGAGTAGGCTTTCTTCATTTCCATAAATGACATCACTACCAAAGAGAGCAGGCCTATTTTAGAAATAAGAGGATGTTAACAGACAATTAGGATATCTATGTCTGTTTAATTTGGTTTATACTAGAGTTTAAATTAAACTGGTACAATAAGGTGTGCCATACCCCTTGATAATTCCTAGATGGTAAGACATTAGTCTTAAGCATTGTTAAAACATATTACACTTTAAACAACAGGTTTAAATGGCTATTCTATAATGTCTCTTTTATCACAACCTGCTGCCCCTCACATCCCTCAGACAGTCGACTGCCTCAGGCTCAGATACCCTCTGCTAAGTTAATCAACCAACAAACACATAGGACCTTCCCTCTACAGTTTAGACGTATATGTTTTATTGCTCATGTAGTTTTACCTTGTTAATGATGCCTACAGTTTCCAGCTACTTTTTTGCAAAAACAATCGCTACATTTTCCATTCTATTAATCATGACTGGTGACGTCACAGCTAGCTGTCATTCACTGGCTGCAAAATACACATTGTAAATGAATGAAATTAATGAGAGCAACAGTTTGTTACTAGGGAGTTGTATTTTGTTAATTGCAGACATCCAAGGATGCATCTAGGAACATTGTGTTGTTATCTTAAAAAATATATTTACATTTTAAAAAGTATCCTGATTACATGAAGTGTTCTATAATAGTATTCTTTTTTTAAATCCAGTAGAAGCATATGTTGATGTTTTTGCATAATTTAGGAGACAAAACTTACTGCTGTTTAAGCTTTTCCTTTTTAAGAAAATACATTTAAACCCAGGTTGCTTGTTCTAATGTCTAATGTTCTGGTTTAACACAACGAATGGGAGACGGCAAGTGAGTTTCCTTCCAAAATTCATCACTGAAACATCTATCGTTCTTTTGGATATTTGACTTTCAATGCAGATAAATAGACATGGAAAAAAGCTTTTGCAATTTATTTTTGGTAAGCCTAGAACATCAAAGTTTTTATTTACACTTTTTATCCCTTTTTCGTGACATAAAAATTGTACTTTCGATCAGGACAAATCGCAGTAAGCCCCAACAGAGTAAAGAGAATTGAAGAACACAATATGCTCTCTCTGAGACAACTGTTATGTCTTATTTTCACACTAATTGCTTAACAAGAAAGTCAGCAGATCCAGCAATGTACAGAATTTGTCAAATCAGCACTAGGCTCAAAATAAGGTACCTTATTGTAATCATATTCTTATGCTTAGTTGTCTTAGAATGGTCTCAAGAATGAAACATATATTAAATCAGCTACGTAAATGCTGTTTATTGGCAAATGTTGCAGCTGAATACTAATGCAGGAAGACCTAGCACTTTATTGAAATAAAGCAAATGTTACCGAACTTGAAAATCACACCTAAAACCAGAACAACATACAAGTAATTAAATCCAAACAATGGTCGACAAGACACTTCAGAGAAGAAGAAGCCTGAATAGGGACGATGATCAGAAAACAGGTGAGTGTCGAAATAGGACAAGAGGGCGTTAGGTCTCACTGGTACACCAGGCCTCAAATGCCACAATGTTCATTATTCTCCAGAGTCAACCCTATCAACAACACCCAAGACCCCGCCACAGAATTCTGGAGAGCATGCAACCTGTGGAGCAACCCTGGCCCTTTGCTGTCATGTGCCAAGGAGAGCTTCCACAATCCAAAGAGACAACCAAAGCAACGAACAGGGCTAACTCCAGTTGACAGGCCGAAACTGCAGCCATTCAAATTTGCAAAGTGTGCTCTGTAAAGGAACCATTTCATTGCCTTTGCCGCACATCTACGATTGCTACTAAATACACAGATCCATATTTGCGCAGAATTTCCTAGCCTGCCCACACGGACCATTAAAGGAGCCAAACGCTTTGGCAGAAAAAGCTACTTTGACAGCAGTGGTGTTTACACAATCAACCCACCTGAAAGGGAACCGGCCAGGAAAGAACGTGAGAGTAGAAAATGTCTTAATAATCCAGCCAAACCCTTCTTACACATGGGAACACTGTGGATCCTTGAGTGGGGACAGTGTGATCCAACTTGGAAACAGAAACACACCTCCAAATTTTTGTGTTAGGAGCATTTACAGTGGGGAGAACAAGTATTTGATACAGTGCCGATTTTGCAGGTTTTCCTACTTGCAAAGCATGTAGAGGTCTGTAGTTGTTATCATAGGTACACTTCAACTGTGAGTGATGAAATCTAAAAAAAATCGCATTGTATGATTTTTGAGTAATTAATTAGCATTTTATTGCATGACATAAGTATTTGATCACCTACCAACCAGTAAGAATTCCAGCTCTCACAGACCTGTTAGGTTTACTTTAAGAAGCCCTCCTGTTCTCCACTCATTACCTGTATTAACTGCACATGTTTGAACTTGTTACCTGTAGAAAAGACACCTGTCCACACACTCAATTAAACAGACTCCAACCTCTCCACAATGGCCAAGTCCAGAGAGCTGTGTAAGGACATCAGGGATAAAATTGTAGACCTGCACAAGGCTGGGATGGGCTGCAGGACAATAGGCAAGCAGCTCGGTGAGAAGGAAACAACTGTTGGCGCAATTATTAGAAAATGTTAGTTTGCCAATGACCATCTGGATGATCCAGAGGAGGAATGGGAGAAGGTCATGTGGTCTGATGAGACAAAAATAGAGCTTTTTGGTCTAAACTCCACTCGCCGTGTTTGGAGGAAGAAGAAGGATGAGTACAACCCCAAGAACACCATCCTAACCGTGAAGCATGGAGGTGGAAACATCATTCTTTGGGGACCTTTCTGCAAAGGGGACAGGACAACTGCACCGCATTGAGGGGAGGATGGATGGGGCCATGTATCCCAAGATCTTGGCCAACAACCTCCTTCCCTCAGTAAAAGCATTGGAGATGGGTCGTGGCTGGGTCTTCCAGCATGACAACAACCCAAAACACACAGCCAGGGAAACTAAGGAGTGGCTCCGTAAGAAGCAACTCAAGTTCCTGGAGTGGCCTAGCCAGTCTCCAGACCTGAACCCAATAGACCATTTTTGGAGGCAGCTGAAAGTCCGTATTGCTTAGCGACAGCCCCAAAAGCGGAAGGATCTGAAGAAGGTCTGTATGGAGGAGTGGGCCAAAATCCCTGCTGCAGTGTGTGCAAACCTGGTCAAGAACTACAGGAAACGTATGATCTCTGTAATTGCAAACAAAGGATTCTGTACCAAATATTGAGTTCTGCTTTTCTGATGTATCAAATACTTATGTCATGCAATAAAATTCAAATTAATTACTTAAAAATCATACAATGTGATTTTCTGGATTTTTGTTTTAGATTCCGTCTCTCACAGTTGAAGTGTACCTATGAAAAGAATGACAGACCTCTACATGCTTTGTAAGTAGGAACACCTGCAAAATCGGCAGTGTATCAAATACTTGTTCTCCCCACTGTATCTGTCTGGAATGAACCTGGGCAGAAAAAGTCGATTTACGCCAGTAAAAGAATGGAATGGAAGAAGCACTGTTAATGCTGCAGCAAATGTCATAAAACATAAAATAGGTAGAAACTTAGAATTGTTCTTGTACTCAATGACAGCGGTAAGGGAACAGTACACAAATGTCCTGTTTACAGCCAAGCTGCTTATTCGCATCAACGTATTTCTTTGCACCAAGGCAGCAGCAAGCTATGTTAGAAGACATGAATTCATTTTGTCAACTTCATCTTGATTTGTGTATGAATTGCTTTAAGAACACCAACAAGCCTCTGTAACAATTGCATTGTGTTTATTGACAAGAAAACTGTTAAATTGTTAAATCCTATGTAATAATTGTTCTGTGATATATTAGGACCGGCAAAGACATCTGATAGCAAACCCTGTTCTTAGATTGTGCTCCACACAGAAGGTGTCAGGCCTCAAACCATTTTAGCCATGGCACAGCTACACACAGCTCCAGGGTGAAGTGGCTTGTGTCTCATCTGGTCCTTCAGTTTGGAGCAGAACAGAAAGTGGTTGCTCAGTTCAGGAGGTCCGTTAACTTTGACCTAGAACTATGGTTGTCATGACAGCGTAGCGTTCTATCGTATTTTCATGTGTTCTTGTGATTTTAGAAAAAGCACTGCGATTTCTTTTTGAGTTGTTCTCCATTTCTTGAATACAATTGAAATAACTAACGATGTTCCTGTGTTTTGAGAAGTTTCTTCAGACTTCTCTGTAATCTTTCCTGAAAAGTAGTTTTTTTCTCAATAGCCAAGCAGAGGCAGGTAGATAGCTTAATGTTTGGTTTCACAACGCTAGGGTAGTTTGCTGATAATTTAAGTAAACTCTGTTACTGGTAAATGTATTGGTTAACACGTGTTTGCTAAAACAGCTCGTTTGCTAAAAGTGGAAACTTGGTTTCAACGTTTCATTGGGTCATTGTAAATAGGTACTGTTACCATGGGAACAGTCTCAGCCTGCTCATCGTGTTGATCTGAATGCCATGTCTTTATTCAGCTTTTGTAGAACACAATAATAAAAAACAACCTATTTGTATCTCGTATAGTTGTCGTATCGGGGAACCACAAAACATTGAATCCATCATCAAGGCTGTAATGTCTGGGATGTGTCTAAAGTAAACAGAAATATAAATCAATATAAATGCAGGCATAAAATCACATAGACCTTTGATTTAATGAGATCAATTTGTATGATTTTCATATACTATGCTACCAATGCACAACTATAAACAGAGGAGATTTGAAAATTATCAACAGTGTCACAACTAATGTGTTAATGTCACATATTATTCACACATCATTTATAAGTTGGGGCACAGATGATACCTTCTGAATGCACATTGCAGTAATAGCATTATAGTTACTGATATAATAAGTGTCCAACATGCATATACATAGTGTCTGTGTTACATAATGTTTCGGTTTACGTCTGCGTAACTACAGAAGTAAACCACTTACATACTGCAAGATGGCTCTACATGTTCATGTAGTTGGTTAGCTGCCTATTAAAAGCACATTTTGGGAGTAAGACGGATATAAAAAGTTTATCCATGAATGATACCAAACAAGTCAGGGCAGAATTATTTATTATTTATTAGTGTCATTCCTGTTGACCTTCCATAGTTCTTGTTGTGTTAAGTTTCTCATGCCTATAATCAGTAGCCATATTGAAAATGCAGGTTTTGTTTATGTAAAGTCATAGACATTTTTCACATTAAATAATATATTTATAATGTGTAATAATATATACATATTCAAGTGAATAACTAATTTATAAAGCTCTACAAGATCTTACTGTTGAAAGGTACTGATCAGGAGAGGCATATATAATCATTTGAAAGAAACAACATCATGGAATAATGCAGGACATCATGAAGAAATAGAGGCAATCTGGCATCACTAGGACATTACGAAGATGTATTGAAGGAACCACAACATTCTAATTCTACTTACTCCCCATTCAATGAGCCTTCATTTAGTATTACATCTATTCAGATGTTTATCCTATGTATCATATAAATCCTATGACATGTACTGTACTTTTGTGCCCTATATGATGTGATTTGAACACAATTTGTTGCTGCTGTTGTTTTAACATACAGGCCTCTCTGTTTGTGTCCTGGTCCAAAAGTATTGCTTTAGTTTTACATTTGCTTTAAATAGACAGTACCCAGGATGCCATAGATTGGAATGTGTTTACTGATAACGCAGTGGTCTAAGGTGTCGTAATAACATCCCCCAAACACCCATGTTTGGTTCTAACAAAGAGATCTGTTAGCTCTCGCAAAACTTACGTCTCCAGAGCACTTCTATTTTTGACTTAATGTAATTGTATACCCTCTTTAAGTATGAAATTCACTTGTCACATCTTTGAAAATATACACTATACATATACATCATTAAAAAGTTTGGGGTCATTTGTAAATGTCCATGTTTTCTATGAAAACATACATGAAACTAGATTGAATAGTAAATATAGTAAAATTAATAGAAAAATAGACATTGACATGGTTAGAAGTAATAATGAGTTTTAATTTAAATAGTTATTGTGTCATTCATACAGTGCTTTTGTCAAAGAATCCCCCCTTTGCAGCAATAACAGTCTTGCAGACCTTTGGCATTCTAGTTGTCAATTTGTTCAGGAAATATGATTAGTTTACACCACAAGCTTCCTGAAGCACCTCCCTCAAGTTGGATTGGCTTGATGGGCACAAGTACCATACGGTCAAGCTACTCACACAACCGGTCAATAGGGCTGAGATCCGATGAATGTGCTGGCCTTTCCAATAGACGGAATACGAGCTGACTGCTTCTTCCATGAATACTTTGGGTTTGGGTCATTGTCCTGTTGTAGGAGGAAATTGGCTCCAATCGCAGTATACAGATGCAAGGGAAGCCAGGGATGTGGCACTACCTGTGATGGCTGTGTGCTGGTTTGATTGTTTGTGAACTAGGGTGATTTAGTGATAGCCTTCCTTCTTCAAGATCCCCTTGAACCAGCACAAATGTTCCACTTAACCACTACTTGAGCACCCCCAGACAATCATCTTGCCTACAATGTCTACACAGTATCCCAAATCAATTTGATGCTTTAATTGGAAAATTGTTTTGGCGTTTCTTTTTCTTTCGAAAACAAAGACATTCTTAGAGTGAGCCAACACTTAACGGTTGTCTATATATAATGGATCAAAATCCAGTTCCTTCAGTATGACTGTTGTTGGGAGACTGTCCTAACAACATTGCATCCCTGCCCGGTGCTGATAATGCAAGTCCAGGACCATGGAGAGCGCACTCAGCAGAGCTGCATGCATCGGGGATGGGGACCTTGAACACAGCTTGCTATGTCAGCCCCAGCAATGCATGCCTGCCATCCCTCCGGTCCAATCAGTGCTGCCATAACAGTGGGACTGAGTGCTTTCGGTGTGTTAAAAGGAAAAAGAGTAGTCGCAAGATTGACTGTTTGTGTTTATCTCGTTTCTTTATAGCAACACTCCCATGATAGCCATGTTGATGGAATTGTCTTCTTATTGTGGAGCCGTGTACATGTCCCAGATGCAGCAAGAAAGGTCTGCAAATCCCTAGATATTTGGGTTGGCTTTTACCTGAAAAATCACTTTTCCCGTGGCTCTTGCTAATATTTTAGAAGGTTGTCCACTTCTATGTTTCAGATATTCTCAGTGCTCTCCATTTGTAGATGATCTGCCTCACAGTGGACCGATGGAGCTCAACTGATGGAGCGCAACACTTATGCAAACAAAGCATCAACTGTATTTGTATTTAGTTATTTGTCTTTCTTTTAATTCTGTTAATCACAAGATCTTATTAAAGTTGAAAAAAGGTCTGACCTGATTTTTGCCTTAATGTAAAGAAAAGCTGGCTTTTTAAAAAGGGCGTTTTGATGTCTACTAAATGTTGTTAGCATTTCACATTGTGTCAGTTGGAATTGTGTCATAGGTCCTACTAACTGCATCCTGTTTAGTGTATTATGGCACACAACTTAAGTTATGCTTATTGCTCACAAGGTACAATGGGTTAACAGACGGGAACACATTCCTGTTCAAGCCAAGCAAGCTGCCTGGCATTCCCTGTTTGCTCAGTTTTGCTGCACGAGCATTAGATTGTTCAGGATGTGGATGTGGACGTTTTGTGTGGATGTGGGTGTACCTTGAGTGCACCAAAGGGGTTCCAAGTGTTGAATATTAAACTGATAAAACACTTGCATTTAATGTATTTATTGATGCAATAATAAAATAGAGTAGCAAGCCCAGATAATGTTAATGTCACAAAAGATCTGGGAAATTACACCCTGTCTAATTACCTAAGCACGTTGAGAGATTCCAAATTATCCTGGCACATATGCATCAATGTTGTGTTTGCTGTCATTTCCAGTCAATACAAAAGGTAAACAAATCTCCAATAAAAACATTTATTAAAATGTATTGAATAGAATTGGATTCTCCTTAATTACTGGTCACATCTCTAACAATGTTTTATCTGTGTGTAAGATAAAACTATGATTTGGTCAAACAGTAGACAGTAACATGATGTCTGCATGAAATTATTTGCACAGCCCCTCTTTCTCACATGTGGAAAGAAGAACTTAACTAGGGATGGTAATCAGGAACACAACAATAAATGGGAATATATTACCCATATAAAAAACTCTAGGAACATGCACATTTTAGAAAATAAGTAATTATACATGTATACAGCACATTCTATACAAACACATACACACACACACACATACACACACTACATACATACCCTATATGGACAAAAGTATTCGGACACTTACACGTTACACCTACAAGAGCTTGTATGCCATCCCATTCTAAATGCATATGCATTAATATCAAGTTGGTCCTCCCACTGCAACCTTAACAGCTTTCGCTCTTCTGGGAAGGCTTTCTACAAGATTTTAGAGCGTGTTGGAATTTTCTGCCCTTTCTTCCAGAAGAGCATTGGTGAGGTGATGTTGGACAACACGGCCTGGTTTGCAATCTCCATTTAGTTTATCCCAAAGGTGTTTGATAGGGTTGAGGTCAGGTCTCTGTGTGGGCCAATCAAGTTCTTCCTCACCAAACTCTTCCAACCACGCCTTTATTGGTCTTGCTTTGTGCACTGGGGCACAGTCATGCTGGAACAGAAAAGGGCCTTCCTGAAATTGTTATTTCAAAGTTGACAGCATAGAATTAAAAAAAAGGCTTGGTAAGTTGAGGCATTAACATTTCCCTTAATTGGAACTAAAGGGCTTAGGCCAAACCCAGAACAATACCCCTCCTCCACCAAACTTAACAGTTGGCACAATGCAGTCAGGCTCGTCCAACAGATTGCCAGACAGAGAAGGGTGATTTGTTACTCCACAGAACACGTTTCCACTGCTTTCGACCACTCCATCCGACATTTGGCATTGTGCTTGGTGAAGTAAGGCTTGCATACAGCTGCTCGACCATGGAAACCCATGCCATGAAGCTCCTGGCGCACAGTTTTAGTGCTGATGTTAATGCCAGAGTAGGTTTGGAACTATGCAGTCATTTAGTCAGCAAAGCGTTGGCGACCTTTACGCACTCGACAACCCTGCTCTGTAACTTTACGTGGTCTGGCACTGGCTGAGTTGCTGTGGTTCCTAAATGCTTCCACTTTGCATTAATACCGCTTACAGTTGATCTTGAAATATCTAGGAGGAAGACATTTTACAAACTGATTTAATTTTCTGGTATTTCCAAGCTGTTTTAGTTAGCGTATATTAACTTCTGACCCACTGTAATTTTGATATTTAAAATTTTAAGCAAAGTGATCAGCCTGTAAATCCTTGTGTCATGCACAAGTAGTGCCCAAAATTAGTTGTCCAAACCGGCTTGCGAAAACTATAAATAATAATAATAATAATAATAAAAATAATAATACATACATACAATTTATATAGCACAAAATCAAAAGCTAAAAACATATTTTATGCCCTGCTGACTTTGTATGTTTGCCCAACGACGAATAAATGATCAGCCTATAATTTTAACGGTAGGTCTATTTGAATAGTGAAAGACAGAATAACAACAAAGAAAATCCTGAAAAACGCACTTCAAATAAGTTAAACATATACATCCATTTTCAATGCCTGGCTGAGGGAAGGAGGTTCTCAGCCAAGATTTGAAGGTACATGGCCCCTTTGATGAGGTGAAGTTGTCCTGTACCCTTAGCAGAAAAACGCCCCCAAAGCATGATGTTTCCACCTCCATATAGATTGACAGTTATCAATGTATAATTTATTTGAAATG
>JACXGK010000641.1:0-41821 GCA_016801125.1 Novumbra hubbsi
GGGCAGGGACAGGGACAGGGGCAGGGACAGGGGCAGGGACAGGGGCAGGGACAGGGACAGGGACAGGGACAGGGACAGGGGCAGGGACAGGGACAGGGACAGGGACAGGGACAGGGACAGGGACAGGGGCGCAGCAAGCCGTGCAACAGAGGCTGGAGCGGCGGCAGGCTGGGCAGCAGGGGTCTACCGACCATTATAGTCCAATAATAGTCAAATAGATCCTAATTTCAAAATATTTTGACCTGAATTCTATAGATAATCTGCAGAATGACCTAAAGAGGGCTTTGCGTCGTATTAAATTGGATTAAAGTTGAACTCTCCTGCTAAGTAGAGTGGGAACAAATTAATTAATTTCAGGTGATGTAGAATCACCCAAACAGATAAACCCCTGAAATACAAGTTAGTTTGATTTTTTTATTTATTTTTGTTTTAAATATGTATACTGTATATTTTTCATCTAAATCTTTTTGGTTAATAGACCAGTTATAAAGCGAAAAGGTTTTGAAGTCATGTCTCATATTTTAAGCCTTTACCTCAGCAAAAGCCAGATTTTCAGTAGATGCTGGTACTCAGCACAGATGAGTTCCAGACCAAGTCAAGCACTAGTGATTACACAGTGTTTACCATCTGTCTTCATTAGCATTCATTTTCAGTCGTCCGGCTGTGCTATATTCAGATGCCTAACTTTTTAACTTTTGTGTATGGATTCTGTAGAACTGTTTTAAATCAATAAATGGCTGCAATTAAACTTGAGCACTGTCTTCAGTCAATTTTTCTCTTCCTGCTCCGAGCCATATTTCATGCCGCATTCTTCCTGTTTGGGTTTAACGTCAAAGAAGCAAAGAAATACCTCTTGCTTCCATGTCATAAAACAGCAGTCTGGGTTGTAATTGTTTTCCACATCACATTGATTAACAACAGGCACTTTTATCACTACATATTTTATGTCTGAAACATTGTGGACATATAATTCATGGTCCAACATTTCTGGCAATTCACAAATATCTGATTACAATTTGTATGAATTATGTAAGAAAATGTGAATGGTATGTAAGAAAAGCTTATACATAACAAGCACCTGTTTTGTTATGGAAATCCAACCTGTCAGATGTGTATTTAAACTCCTTTTCATAAATGTGTTGATATGGTTTTCTTTTCTTTGGCAGGCGAGATTACTATATAGGGCTGCTGAACCATTCATTTAATGAATGTTGCATGTCTTAATAGAATACGCTTACATCCCTTGTATAAAGTTTGGTTAATCTATGAGACAAGGTATGGTTTCAATGGTTACGCATGTGAGTGACTTGGCAACGTGTTTGGCAACATTACAGCAATTACTCATTATGATAATTTTGCTCTAATTGCTCCTTTTATTCAAATATCGTGTCATGACAATACAGTCAATGATGCATGCATATTCTATAACAATTTAATTGGCCCAGATATCAGGCCATTCATGCTATGTTTTTATTGTCCCTCCTTCGGGACTCGCGGTGACTTGAAACAATTCCTCTGCCTTGGCCCCAGCCCCTTATTGCCCTCCGAGAAGAGAGACTAATAGAGACTACTGCATGGGGCCAACATGTGACTGACATTCTCTTAGTCCCACCACTTCTCAGCCTGACCCTGATAGACCAATATAGACTCAATTCCATGCAGCCTCATCTCTATCCGCTGTCGTCTTACTATAAATCACCATTAATTACATGGCAGGCAAATCTGTGGAGCTCTAGAGTTACTAGCTCCAGAAACAGGAGCCCAGAGGTGCTCTGTCATAGTTAGACAAGAAGCTCTTTAGATCTGTCACACAATATCCCCCTGATGCTCAGCATCCGCCCAATGACTGACGGTCCACCAGTCATATTTCAGACTTCACACTACTATAAGTACTAACATACAAATTGGGAACAACATCAAAGCTGACTTCACCCAGCCCAGTGATAAGCATCTTATACTTGGAAGGACAGAGCGTTTTAATGAATATGCATGAAGTACAAACTACTTCACTGGAGAGATTGGTGACAGGGCATTGATGAAAACCCATTCCCGAGAATTGTTGGTGAAAATGCTGCAGATTGGCTCTTTGGATCCTGTACTCCATGAGAACAGAACCTCTCAGCCCCTATACAGCTCTCTTTTGTCCTCCGCTGAGAGACAAGACTCACGGTAAGCCGAGTTCCACAGTCGTCTTAACAGATTCCTTGGCAAAGAAATGGGTGATAAATGTCAATCCATGCAAGCCAACCTGCTTGGCCAGGTTGAAGATGCTTTGTAGCGTATTTGCTAACAATAACATCATAATTAGGTAGTATTTATTGTGTCACGGTGTTACCATATGTATTATTTCATAATTGTAATGTCTTAACTATCATTTTTACAATGTGGGAAATAGTCAAAATAAAGAGTGATGAGTAGGTGTCCAAACTAATCATGTCCGAATAACAATTTTTATGTTGAAAAGACATTTTAAATTCGTAGAATCACAAAATATTCAGGTCCCGTCACTGACACTCCAAAGCTCTGCTCCGGGCTCCGCTTGTTTGGGCTGTTCGGCACACACGCATGTGCAGGCGTGTGTTTAACTCTCATGGTTTTCGTTAACGACAACATAGAGGTGCAAAACAGACAAGACAAATGGAAGGATAGGTGGTGAGAGCATCAGCACGTCGGACCGTAATCTATTACAGTGACACTCGGGAGGATCTGAAGGAAGGAGCTGCTGACTGTTTAATAAACTGGGAGCTTACACTGCAGTACGGTCTTAACTATGATTCATTACTGTCACTGGGAACCTCTATGAAAATAAAACAGGAGCCTGAGGAGAAGTCTGTTGAGTTTCAGCCCTGCTAAATTGCTAGAACTGCCTCTGCATTAGCCGTCAAGACTTGGCGTGAAGTTCACTTTCTGGGTCTTTTTATTAGCTACCAGCTTAGAATGAGATCATATGAAAGGTAGATATCAATGGCTTGGCCTCAAAGTCAAACTTCATGGCACTTAAATGATATTTCGGAGAAACACTTTCTACTGGGTCTGTTTTCTGCGTTTTGAGGTCTATACTGTACAACGAGCAGCCCATTTGAATACCTCTCTGGGACATTTAAAATACAACAGAGAAGATGGCAGACATTGTAATATAGTGAGAAAATAGTGGTATTTCAAAGAGGATGCAGGGAATTCCTAGCAATAACACATCTTAATGAATCCCAAACGTTTGTTTTCAAAGTGTCAGGAACTACCCACAATGTCAACTATTATTTTCTTGGGGTCCTTCATGAGCTTCATATCCAGGGTATTTTTTGTAACTTCCCAAGCATTTCTTATCATGACAGCTTTACCCGCAACTGTTATATTTGCATTTTAATTGGCAACATTAAAAGCAAAGGGAGGTGCTTATCAACTGAGTAAGACCAGCTGTTGAAGACTGCTAAGGAGTTGTTTTTAAGACAAAGGTGAAAACGTGATACATACATAACAATGATTAAAGGGCATGAGGTGATTGAGGAGGAAGGATAACTTCTTGTCTTTAGTGTGTCCCTTTATTACACTTTGAAAGATTTCTGAAGGCAACCAGAAAGTGATTTGAGGTAAACACCCCCCCTCCACAACAAAAAAAAGAGGTAAAAAGGTACAAAAGCTCTCGCATTATTCCTCTGAGTATATAACAGATGATCTATTATTAATTCTACTGGTTGGTCTAGGTATTATGCTAATTGGTTTTAGCTAAAGTTGCAGGGCAGTCTGGGGGTTGTGATAGGCACTCCTTTCACTGTTAATTAGGGAGAGAAGGGTAAATTAGGGAGAGAAGGGTAGAGGAGATGTATATAGTATAACTTGTATACTTCATGACAAGGCCATCATCTAGGTAAAGAGATCAAGTTGAGATCTGATCTACCAAGGCTAGAAACACTGTCTGGCCTGGCACGAACCCGCTTGGGGCATAGGCCGGTAGAAGTAGCAGCACTATGGAGGTGGAGGAAGTTGGCCAGGAAATGGAGGGTGCTGGGGCCACCAAATATATGACCGCCAACATCATTTCCTCCCAAACCCCCGCCGGAAGGCATCACTCAAGTTGACGTTGCTTCCGCAAACACATTTGGTTTGTCCCGCACCTCCTCTCCTCGCCTTTCTCTTGTTGTTAATGACAATGTATAAAACAGCATCTTTGTCTGTTCCTCGTGTCTCTCCCCCCATAACATTACAGAACAACAACAGTGAACCACGATTTTGCAAGATAAACACTATGCATGATTCATGATCTTTTTTCTCAACTGAACCTTGAAAAGGTGACCTATTGTCCACATTTTAAATATAGTAGCACGCATGTAAAACATCTTGAATGGTTAAAACACCAATTAAAAGTGTTATTTTCCCTGTGACACAGACGGAGAGCCTCCCAGTCAGAAGTTACTTTGACAGTGGCAATATGTCCTGATTTATCACAGCTTCCTGGAGGTCACTTCCTCTTGTTCCTCTTGGTTGTGCTGCAGCGAACAAGCAGCTGCATCTTCATAAAAGTAATGAGAAATGCCTCTTAGTGACAGAACTATTAAATTAGCAATTTACTAGCCAAGGCTGCTGCAGCTGATGTTTATGATGCAAATATGTGTGAGAGAGACCGTTAGAGTTAAACTGAACATCTTATTATCCTCTTCTCCACCTCTGAACAAAAACTTCACAACGTCATCTGGCCCCGGTTGGATTAAAGGGATCAACTATATCACATGACAGAACAGTAAGGAAAGACAGTTGAGAGAGCAGTGGACCAGATACAAACCCCATGCTAAACCAATATATGGGACTTACACTGCTGGACCACCCTAGGCCACATTCTCACCCAACGCCCGTCTCACTAAGCCGTTCTGGTTCTGTTTACACTGTTTGCTCAACCAGCAAGCAGTTCTCAGTTGTGCACCGAGGCCTCCCATCGCTCCTTCCCTTCTGGTTAGAGACAGCAGGCCCTGTTGTGTGAAGGGAGTACAGTTGTGGCCAAAAGGTTTGAGAATGACACAAGTATTGGTTTACCTAAAGTTTGCTGCTGCAGTGTTTTAAGGTATTTTGGTCAATATGGTATACTGAAGTATAATTACAAGCATTTCATAAGTGTCAAAGGCTATTATTGGCAATTACATTAAGTACATGTAAAGAGTGAATATTTCCAGTGTTGGCCCTTCTTCTTCAAGCCATTTGCATTTTGCCCTGGCTTGCTGTCAATTAACTTTTGGCCACATCCTGTCTGATGGTTGCCCATTCTTGGATAATCAATGCCTGGAGTTTGTCAGAATTTGTGGGTTTTTGTTTGATCACCCGCCTTTTGAGGATTGACCACAAGTTTTCAATGGGATTAAGGTCTGGGGAGATTCCTGAACATGGACCCACAATGTCGAAGTTTTGTTCCTCAAGCCAATTAGCTATAATTTTGCTCTATGGCAAGGTGCTCCAACATGCTGGAAAAGGCATTCTTCGTCACCAAACTGTTCTTGGATGGTTGAGAGAAGTTGCCTGCTGTATTTCTTTGGTACCATTCTTTATTCGTGGCTCTGTTTTTAGGCAACATTATGAGTGAGCCTACTCCCTTGGCTGAGAAGCAACCCCACATATAAATGGTCTCAGGATGCTTTACTGTTGGCGTGACATAGCGCTTACTTTTTCTTCTCAAGACAAGCTTTTTTCCAGTTGCTCCCAACAATTTTCCAGTTGCTCCCAACAATTACAAAGTGTAATCATCAGAAAAAATCCCTGTTAATGATTTCATGTCCCTCATCAGTCCAATCCCTGTACCTTTTGCAGAATATCAGTCCTCACCTGTGTTAACGAGAGGATCACTGACATGATGTCAGCTGGTCCTTTTGGTGGCAGGGCTAAAATGTAGCGGACATGTTTTTTGGGGATTAAGTTCATTTTCATTACAAAGAGGGACTTTACATTAGTTTTTTAATTAATCTGATCACTCGTCATGAAATTCTGGAGTATATGCACGTTGCCATCATAGAAACTGAGGCAGCAGAATTTGAGAAAGTTAATATTAATATAAACCTCAAAACTTGGCCACGGCTATAGTACACATCGTTGTACAAAATCTTCATGGAATAGCCTTAATTTCTCTAAGAATAGACTGATGACCTTCTGAAGAAATCTGTTTGTGAGCCTGTAATCGAACCCACAAATGCTGTTTCTGAACATACTGAACATTTCTAAAAAATCGAAATAGTTTTCTAATGATCAGTTATCCTTAAAATCGTTAATCATTGTTAATGTATTAACAAACACAACATGCCATTGGAACAGGTTGAAGGTTGCTGATAATAGGCCTCTGTGCACTTATGTTGATAGTCCATTGAATCAAATTGAAAAGGATTTTCTATTGAAAACAAGGACATTTCTCAGCGACTCCATTTTGTTTCAGGACTAGCGGGAACGTTTCTGGTAGGTACATTGTGCAGCACCGCACCCATACTCCAAAAACATGTTTGGTTAAGGCCTTCATGGAGCTATGAAGCTGTGGGAACCTGGATGCTCTTTCCTTCATTTATTTGGGCATGGTCATTTGGGCAAAAATAAATATTGTGGCCTCGCAGATGGAACTTTTAATAATGGCTTCCCATTAGTCTTTAATTACATTAATTCCCATGATTCTTTGGTATGAGCCCAAACACTGGTTCTACACACTGATCACTCCTTCGGCTGGCACCTTTACCCTTTCAATGCACCTTCCAAATACCATCAGACCTACAAAAGGTTTCTCAAGCCATTGGCAGCTTTGAGTGTTAGCTATTGGAATCCCTTAGTGTCTCCCCGTTGTGGCTCGTCATTGCTGAAAGGTACGTAGACTTAACTTGTAATTCTGCATCTATCATATAAGTATCGGCCCATTGTCTGATGGTGTGGGTTATTACGGTTCTCGCTCAGAGGTAGACCCAAGTGCAGACATGGACACCGGCGTATGGTGGAACAATAACAATTATTTATTTGGAAGTGGGGTAGTCGGGGAGAGCAGGGTTAATGCCGGGCTGGCAGCGGAGGAACAGGCACACGGCAGGCAGGGAGGAGTTGTGGGCAGGCAGGGAGGAGTCGTGGGCAGGCAGGGAGGAGTTGTGGGCAGGCAGGGAGGAGTCGTGGGCAGGCGGGGAGGAGTCGTGGGCAGGCAGGGAGGAGTCGTGGGCAGGCAGGAGGTCGGTACACAGACTGGCGGCGAAGGTACAGGTAGGTAGTAAGCAGAGAGATGTGAAGTCTAGGGACAGGCAGAGGTCAAACGCACAGGGTAGGAGAAACAACACTAGAACAGGTTATAGCGGGAACAAGATGACAGGTTAAGTAGGCAGGGATAACGAGGGAATGGGAGACACCTGGTGGGGGTGGGACAAGACAGCACAGGTGAACACAATCAGGACGTGACAGGGTACCCTCTTGACTCCTTGCCCAGCTGTGGACAGTACTTAAATCAATAGTGTGGTGCAAAAGGGCCCACAATCGCTACCTCAGTGTTGCATCAACTCCCCCAAGATAGGCTGAAGATTTCCGTAACCTTCTAGAGGCCCTCAGCAGGGCCAGCCCGGCCCCTGCACCCCGTGGGGACCTCGTCGGGGGGGCACACCACCAGCTGCTCAGGGAAGGATTCGGAAGATGCCAGAACAAAAGCCATGGATGATGACTGCAACCGATGGCAGAGAGAAGATGACCCCAAGCCATGCTGTCTTAACCAATTACACAAGAGCACAGATTAAAGAGAGACAGCATGGGGAATAAGGGTAGAGAAGCCACTAAAACATTGCCTGTCGGTGACCATTCCTCCCAAACAACCACCAGCAGGTAACCACATAGATGCTGCCAACCCCCGTCACAGCGGTTGGTTTTCTGTTGATTCCCCACATCCCCTTCTACTTCTCATGTCTTTAATAAAACACCCACCAGGGACATGAACACTCTGGTGCCAGTTTCTTGTATCTCTCCATGTTACAGTAGGAATTCTGGAAATGGGTTTGGCCTCCTGTTTCGCCTACCTGAGCTGCATTTACCACACAAGAAAATAAACAAAATCACAAATGTATGGAAGCTTCCATTTCCATATATTACATGAGACCAAAACAGACAATTTACCTATCGGTGTTGCCTCAATGTATTTTATTTATTTCCTATTAGCAAACGACAAATGCATGTTTCAGAAACTCTCCTAGATGAAGATATTTAACACTAATTGATGAACTAATTGATAACACTAAAAAAAGCCACTTTAGATTAGGCATTTACTTACTTTGATTAAGATCTGTAATGCTTTCTGTCCAACTTTTCTCTGCTGATTTCTTTAAAAATATGCAAACGGGTAAATAAAATATGCAAATGGAAGTTCAAATAGATATTCTAGCATCCATTGTTTTCATTTATTATTTTTCAGAAACATTTTGTTATAGTTCGATCCAACAATATCTTTCATAAATATTCCAAAGAAAGCAACAAGCGATAATTAATCTTAACAAGCTAACAACCATTAGCTAGCTTAGTTTGTTGACAGGGAAGTGCATTCTCAATAAAGTACCCTCATATGCCCTCATGCCAGAAGCAGGGTGGGAATGATACATCTTGAATCACTAACATAAATTACCACCTCAACTAAAAGGCTTGATGACTATAAGTGAAATAGAAAGATTAACAACTGAAGGAAGAATGAAACACACTATGTAACATGTATACTAATACAATCAATCATATATTTCTTTAGGATATACCACAACAGTGATGTTATGCAGGAAGTTAGTAGGCAACGGTAGAGAGGAGAGAACAATCCTTATCCAAAGCAAGGAGGAAGAGCATCGTTACTTTCTTCACAGGAACAGCAGCAGTCAGTACAACATAAATATATATATACATATATTGTAGGTAATGAAAAAGGAATAGAATGAAGTAACCATTGATCAACCATTGTCAAATAAATTATGTCATTTTAAAGTTTTCTGGTCATGGTTTCTGGAAAGAAACCTATCCCATCTTCTATTTTCTTTAAGCAAGAGGAATGGGACGCCGTATATCAGAATAACTTTCCTATTGCCGCCATGAGTTTTCTTTACCATGATACATTACCCTTGGAGTACAGTGGCTAATAAAAATATTAAGCCAGATGCCCTCCACGTGTTTATTTAAGAATGAATAATTGCGCTAATATTTCTCAGGATTCAGGAGAATGAGCTAAAGTATTTGTAATTCTTTGTCTCGGTTGCATTATTATTACCTGTCAAATGAATGAAGGTATTACTGTATCACCCTTATTTCCCCTAACCTGTAACGACTGCAATTTTAGAATTCCCCTAAATGTGAGCCGCAGAATCCCACAGTGGCTAGATTGTTAAACCTTTGGAGGCCCAGGCTATCTGTATAAAGTGATTCCATTTCCCATTACCAAGAGCGGTAAGGTTATTGAATTCTGCACAGTTTATGTGTTCAGAAATGTGCTTTAAAGTTGGATTCTCAAGGTGTCCTTATTAAGATGAAGTACTCCGAAAACATCTAAGCAGATATAGAATACAGATATCCAGCCAGGCTGATTAAAATGCTTGACCTCCAAATGAGCACGAGGGGAGAGTTTAAGTAAAACCGGCCATATTGTTTTGGGAAAGTCTGTGGTTTATTTTGTAGATGTATTAGGATGCTCATAAACCATGAGTATGTATATCAGAGAGCTGGCACTAAAGTAGCACACCAGCCAGAGTCTTTAGCTTGTCAATCAATTTTATGTCCTAGCGAGTACTCACATGTAAGGAGTTTTCATAGTTAAAACCCTCATGGCTGTATTTATACCCTTCAGATAACTATCCAATTCCCACTCAAGTCTGGGGGTTTTGAAAACCAATAATCATATTGGATAACACTTCATTAAGTTCAGGCTTGTCACTCTTTGAGATTCTTGATGCATTCATTTTGCATGATAAATAATGTTGCGTTGCATAATTATTTTTGTAAACAGATTACTTGACTCTACTGGAATTTTATTAGAATGTTGAAAATACCCCAAAATATCCTTATAAAACCACATGCTATCACTGAGTTGATCGGACAATAATAGGTGAGGTTGAGCTCTTAACCACTCTGTCAGCCAACCAGGGAGTTACTTTAAAGGACCAAAATAAACGGAGAGAATATGAGCACATCATTGTAAGATTTTCTCCTCAATTTCATGATATCCAATATGTTATTAAGGTTTTTATTCATTGCAGCAGCTCCCAGTGGACATAGGACAGTCAATGCCTTGAGATGTCTCCTCTGAAGCACATCCAAAGTCATTCTGGATTTTAAACTGCTGCAAGGAAGTCTACACAGGAATCTGTGGCTACACAGGAAAAAAAGGCTTGACTTTGACATTTGTTGGCAAAGATTATTTATGTCAGTAAATAATAACACTCAATACTCAATCGATACATTTACAATTACAACTTAAATACACACTGAAATAATATAAACTTTTAGGATGAAGCTTGTTTTGTCGTTGATTTGTTGTGAGTAATATATATCCGATTACCACAAATTTGTTCTAATATTTAAAGTCTGAAATCTCTTAGAAAACCAATTTCTTGAACGAAACACTTTGACCTGTTCATGTGCCTGCACATCTATATTAAAATCAGTCCGTGCTTTGGAGGAGAAAAATCCGTAATCTGTAACAAACAAACATTCTGTCTCTGTCTATGTGTTGGGTTAATCTTTGTGTATTTGTTTATTCAGATAACACCCTATAGAAAAAAATGTTCTCACATGTTTATTTTGCTAGTGTGGTTGTCTCTCTGTTAGGCAATATACAGATTTACAGAGGTGTAGATGTGGGCCTCACCATGCTGAGGTTGTTCTTCGTTTCTAACAGTTCACATCATTTCGAAGACAAAATTATCCAGAGCACCTTCATGAAACGTAATGCAGAATGATGTCAGACTTGAGTGATGCTTGGTGGTCTGTCAGCACGTCTGTCTCTATGTAACAAAGTGACTCGGTATGCTGTGTCCACAACACCTCTCGAGAGGGTACAACTTGCCTCTTGTTTTTACTAGTGAGTGCAATCATATTAAGACAGCTAGATGGAACTAGTACGCAACCTGGTAAAAAATGAAGTAGCTGTCAGAAACATATTGTATTAGTTCACAAAAAGCAATTGTGGGTGGCGGTGGCGATACATTAAACGCTCTTAAAAAAAGGAGACTTTCAGGCGTTTTTTGTGGCAGGGATTCTGCTGTCCTTGTTTAAGTGCCAGGACAGTTAATGGCTTTGACTGGAAATAGCGG
This sequence comes from Novumbra hubbsi, assembly GCA_016801125.1. Lineage (NCBI taxonomy): Eukaryota > Metazoa > Chordata > Actinopteri > Esociformes > Umbridae > Novumbra > Novumbra hubbsi. Next base: position 11,262 of record JACXGK010000641.1, read on the forward strand.
GAGCCTCCCTCCATCCAGTAGACCGAAGGTGTCAGAACAAATAGTTTGGAGAGGAAATGCAGTATTTGAATGGGCAGCCATTGCTGCGCTGTAGGTAAGAAACATGTTGTAGTTGGTTACCTACAAGTAAAATACTCATTAAATAGATCATGTAAGAATATCATGGAGTCAAGTGACCTGGTTAATAGAGAGAATATGAGGCCTAGAATCGAGCCTTGGGAGAAGCCGGCAGTGATAAACATATATCTTCTCCATGTTGCTTGATGAAAGTGGGCTGACGGGTACAATGTCTTGGAGGAGATATCCAGCCCTAAGAAGGTGGTGAGGCAGATCTGATGTTTCACGTTGTCAAATGCAGCTGAACGAGGAGTAGGAGATCAGGAGCTGACGGAGTCATCTGCGAGAGGGAGAATAGAAGGCCCACCACCGTCCACCATGACATGCAGCCCGTTGGTAGGGATCATCGTTAAAAACAGAAATAGATTAGAAATGTCTATTAAATACATGTGCCGTTAGAATTTCACAAGCAGGAAATGTAATAATTTTCCCAGGGGGCAGCCAGAAATTGAATTTCCTATGACATTCTAATATGCAGATAATACAGTAGTATGTCTATATTTTATCCCCCAACCTATGTCCTACATCCTACCCAATGGGGAGACTGTGGCCTTCACTAGTACAATAAAGAACAATATTTTGTTAGAAAATTTACATAAAATATATGTTTACGTTAGCAGTTGTTACAAAGTTCTTAAACAGTTCCTCAGCCTACATGCACAGTGGCAGGGAAGAATTCTCTAGTATATTTGGAAGCTAGGAAGAAAACTAGAAAGGAGCTGTAATGTCTGCCACAAAACAAGTGTCGTAGCAGAAAGTGGTGGGAAAGAGGGAAACAGAAAAGTTACCTTTAGACAGAATTACCATCCCCCTCCAAATGATGTTTTGTTGATTCAGTACCAACAGGTAATAATTCAAATAGAAATGTACAACGTTTCAAGATATTGCTGATCAACATCAGTAGGAATATCACAGAGTTGTATGCAACCTTCCAAATTCACAAAAAATGTACTCAGCTTCTCTGTGGGCCCTCAGTTACTGTGAGCCTACTGCTATGACCCTCTTCAATAATCTGTAGCTACAGACAGGTTCATGTTGCTGACCTTTAGCTGAGATGCCCCATGCATATTAAGCCCACGGTCCTGCACTCCTACAAGGCTGCCTCTCTGTCTGCGTCTTCCCAGAGCTCTTACCATGAATTCCAACTTCCTACTCCAGCCCTTAAGAATCAATTACTATTGATTTTCTTACCAAGTTCCATGCACTCTCTAGGGCAGAGTGAAAAGAGGGGACAAAGGAGATAAAACCGCAGGTGAATTACTAAAGTAACTCACCCAGTCGCCCTATTCTGTGGGAGACTGATATTATTGAGTGCAAAGAGGATGACGCTGGTTCAACTCTTTTTCAAAGCGTGGAAAATGAGAGCAAATGGCTTCCTTTGCTGAAATTAGGGACCTTTTAAATGGCTTGTCACATGGTCCTGTAGCTGTGCCAAACCACAAATAGCTTTTTTAAAGCACAGAGTGACAAGATGTACAAACATTTATGGGGACAATCAGGAAGGCGTTATTTGGGCTTTACTTTGGCTTCGTTGTGACAACATGTTGTTGATTTCAAAATACTAATTAAACTACTGTACCATCTCTCTTCCAGCAATCATAGAGTAAATCAGGTTTTGACATTATTTTGCGTCTATTTATTCCTTTTTTTAATAATTAATTTGGTCAGAGGTGTAATTAGTTTGTCATCTGTGTTTAGTTTGTTGCTTGTGGCAGGGAGTCTTGACAGGCACATTGTTCATGTAACGTTCAAAAAAGTAGTATAGAGCTATTGTAATTGTATTCACATCGGCACCAACACAGTTAGGATGAGACAGTCAGAGGTTACAAAGCAGAACACAGCATCAGTGTGTAAATATGCTAGAAAGATGTGTTGATATTGTGTAATGGTCTCTGGACCACTCCCAGTTAGGGGGTATTGGTGAGATCTACAGCAGACTCACAACTAAATTGCTGGCTAAAAACAAAATTCTGCCTGTTCCATGAAGTAGAGTTTTGGGACCATAAAAGGCTGACTAGCTGAAGAGCTACGGACTCCATCCAAGTTGAAGTGGTCATTTTCTCTTATTAAGGAACGTAGGTGGGAGTCTTACTCCTGTAGCCTCACCATCAGACATGGGGCAGGTCTGGCAACAGGCTATTAGCCAGCCTGCTAGCATAGTGGAATCTGTCAATATTAAAGCTAGAGTAGCTCGCACAGTTTTTCTATTGAGACTCAACTTTGGTTGCTCAAGATGTCTGTTTGTTAAACACCCTCCATATATGAGGTGTCCACCATTCGGTCATGTACAAAAAAAGGTATAGCACCCCACATGGCCCCAGGGCCGTATTCTGTGTTCCTCAATAAGTTCCCAGAATTCCTACCAAATCCTCATGGATGTGTACCAAAGACACTAGAAGTGTCAGAAATGAAACATATAAAAAAAAAACTCTGTAATAAAATGCACAATTTGTATGTGTAAATGACAAATCAAACATACGTTTTGGTGTTCCTCAGGGCTTGGGCCTGGGACCTCTTTTGTGTGTACTATATATTCTCACTTCATTGCAGATTACACATAATTGTACATTTCAATAAAACGTTGAGAAGCCCTATAATTACCTACACTGGAAGTGTGTGCATTAGATATAAGGAAAGTAATGACAGAAAATGTTTTGCAATGCTCTTCTCTTTGCCGACCCTGATAAATCAATAAACTTTAACTTGGCCCATAAGGCTATGTACTCATATAATATTCACCCAACACAGCCAGAAGAGGACTGGCCACCCCTCTGTCTGGTTTATCTTTTGGACCCTACAAGTTTTGGGAGTTTTTCCTAGCCACTGTGCATTAACACCTGTTGCTTGCTCTTTGGGGTTTTAGGCTGGTTGTCTGTAAAAGCACTTTGTGACAACCACTGTTATAAAAAGTGCTATATAAAATATATTTCACAGATTTATTGACTCTGGGCAAGGCACAAGAGAAGCAGTAACTGTTCATCACCAAACCCAAAAGTCCTTGATGTTGCACTGCTCCAGGAGTAGTGAGCAGCAGCTGTAGGAGAATGACTGAAGGAGATGATGGTTGCAGAGGCTAGGAGAAAGACTGCTAGGAGATGATGGTTGCAGAGGCTAGGAGAAAGACTGCTAGGAGATGATGGTTGCAGAGGCTGTATAAATTCCAACCAAATGCACCCATGTTCCCCCAAACTGTCGTCATGAAGCCTACCCCCGCGATGACGCAGGCACCCCCAGAGAGCGGTTTGTTGTTTAGAGTTAATCCTCAGTTTCTCTTCTGTTGATGCCTATAAAATGCCCTCCAGGGCCCTGAACACTTGTAACAAGTTCATTTCCTGGTCTTTCCCCATTAAATAACAAAATGTTATAGCGCGGTTGTCGCAAAATTGCGTCGAAATGCGCACCCGTTACATTTCTATTCATATCTCCATACGCTTTTTTTCCACGTTGTAGGGGACCGTTTTCCAAAAAGAATGTGGTGTCAAATGTGTATTTCTGTAAAGCAGATACCTTCAAAATCTTGATAACAAAAACACTGTATTTCAGGAATCATAAAAAAACTTACATTATTTCAGGGGTTAATCTGATCAGAATTTAATCTCATCTTTGATTTTTGTATAAAATGTTCCATCACACTGATATAGGGACCCAAATCTGACAATTCTGGTTGATATTTTACAGTTTTCAGATGAAATAAGGCAGATTTTTGATATATTATGTTACATTTTCAAACAATAAACAATTTGTAGTGGTTTTGAACCCCTGGGGCTGTCCAAATGTGAAATAAAAAGCCCTACCTGTTGAAGGATACTATGTGCTTCTCAATAAAAACCACTACATGTCAACATACGTTTATTAACTGTAATGTTTTGGTGAGCAGAACAGCGGAATTGTCCACAGGCCTATTATTAACCTAAATAAATTTCCATTGCTAATGAACTTTAGCCAGTTGTCACACTTTACAGATCAAAAGGGAATAGGTATTATAATACAAAAGTTGCTGTAACATATTCCTACATTATGGGTCCACCTTTTTAACCCCTTCATCTATACATCCATGTGGTTGACCACTAAGAAAATGAGGATCAGGAGATGATGGCTGAGTGGAATGGGATAGTTTTACTGGAGGGATGACGCATGTCCACAAGCTACAGTGACGCGCATCTCACTAATGGGGATGGATGACACGTACGGAGAAAGTACTTACATTCTCAAGACATTCCCAACCATTAGGCTCGGTGGAAAGCCCTGCAGTTGTCATTTCAAATCTGCCTATTTTCTCACAGTTGTAAATGTGCGTTGTCTGACATTTGACGGTGTTATGAGGCACAGACATGGCTAGGGGCCGATTTGTGATTGAGCATACGTACGTGTGAGATATACTGCGCATTAAAGACCACAGCAAAACTGTGAGTGAATTTGAAAACAACAAAGCCGATCGCATTGTTTATAGTGTTGCTCAGCGCTGTGGTAAGGGCTGTAACACATGGTAAAACATGCATCTACACACCCTGCTTGAGAGGCATTTCGGAGAGGCTGACAATGCAAAACAATGACTATCACAAAGACATTTCCATCAACTTCTGAAAGAGATTCTGTACAAACTGTTCTGTCGATGACATGCCAAACATTTGTTTTCCCCGAGTAAAATGTAATCGTGCTGTTGAAGTGTTAATGTGTGATGAGATGAATGCACGACTTTTTGCATTGTGCAAATTAAAGCAAAAAAAAAAAGGAAATTGACACATTTACAAACCTCTCAAGCCCTTAACATTTTCCTTTTCACAGCTTGTGAAAATGCATTTAAGCGGTAGCTGCTCTAGGACTGGTTTACAGCTCAGTTTTATGAGATGCATCTCTAATAGTAAGTGGGGGAATTTCATAGTCTCCCCCACACCCAGTCCATACTCCACCGTCCAACATCAACTTTAGGTTGGGGAGAGGAGAGATATGCAACAGGACTGAAACTATTTCAATTCATATATAGGAATAATGGAGGCAATGTAGACAGTTTTTAGTTACTAATACTGGAAGCATGTAGGTGCTCTAAGAGCGTTGGCAACCATGCAGATCAAGTTCCGTACAAGCAACAGGCAGTGGAAATGTTTCCCCGTCAGCACCCAGGACTTTCAGACACTTAGCAATTAGCAATGATGGCAGCAAAGCTGAAAGGAGAAATTAAACCTTATAGAGGGAAAATGAAATAATCTAAATAATACAAGTATGTTTTACACTGTACATTATGATGTTTAAATCTACTATTCAGTCAAGGGATTTCATATACCTTTTTAACTTTAAAGCCAAACAAAAGCGCCTTCTAGTGGGAAATGTTGGACAAGTCTTTCAAAATACTGGAGATCATTTATTTTCTTTTTTTTACTTCACAACTGAAATACATCAAAGACCAACAAAGAAAATGGATCAGCAGACAAATAAGGTTCCTTTCAATATTTTTTTATAACATTATACACTTTGATCTTGCATCGGTAAATCAACATAATGAATACAAATGTTTCTCTTTTAAAGAAACGCATTCTTAAAAAATGTAAAAAATGAAAATATGCCTATTAAAAGTGCATACATGTCCTTGATAAAACATACAAATAACTTAACACAAAAGGTTTACATTTCTCTCATGTTTTGACTGTCTCATGCACTTCCCCAAATATGTTCCTTTGAGAAGACTACTATAACATATAAATAACCACTAAGATTGAGTGCAACTTGGGACACGATCACATAGTTACAGTACCAGTTATTTTAGTGAAGAATAGTTCATGGTCATGCTGGCAGGGTAGTCAGCATCTCAAGTCCAGTGTGTCAATCAAAGAGAAAGAAAATATATAAAATAAAGGATATTCCATTTGCCAATTCACATGACTGATTAATAGTTACATAGTATAAAAAGCAGCCTACAGGTTGTTATGGTTATATACTTAGCTAGCAATTCAAAAAATGTCAGATCTGTTTATACAGAAAAGAATGTTCACACTGCCACCCTAAAATCCCAAATATAGATTTCCAAATATTTTGTGTTGGCAGTCCACATTCAGCTTTTTAATTAGCATATATATATATGCTAATTCTTGATCACTGTCCCTTTAATGTTGCATTGGTTGAGATGGTAAGGGCAGTTGGCAAAATAAATAATGCAATTTAATCAAAGTGTCCAGACAGATGTCACAACACACTGAGAATCAGCTTGGTATCAAAATTCAGATTCACATATGGAGGAGGTTTAACAAAAAGTCAAACTACATGATTCAATATGTTAATTGCTGTTTACACACTAGGGAGAAGTGGGGCATTAGATATGTAAAAACACAACTTAGCCATATATAATGAAACTGACAACCACATACAATTTTTAAAGATAAACATGAGGGGTGTATGGCCATTATACCATGAATAAAGGCTGTCTATAAGCTTGGACGCAGCCCTGTGGTGTAGAATATTAACATTTTACCACAAACCCCTAAAGTGCCTCATTGCCATTATAAAAGGGTTACCAACACAATTAGTAAAGTACATTTCGATCATACTGTGGTATATGGTCACATATAAAATGGTTTTCAGCCAATCAGCATTCATAGTTCAAACAACCCAATTTGTAATAACAATATTTAATATATTGCTTAATAACTTAATCCATCATTTTAAAAACAAGCATAAGATTGAGTCTTTCATGACAAAATTCTATTAGTCAACCAGTTATGAAAGTAGTGGAATGGCAGAAAGGTGGTTGAGATGTAACAACACAATGAGATGACTGAGAACTACAGAGTCAGGCTGTTTTGTAGTGTTAATAATGAGGTCCTCGCAAGTAAATAAGATGCCAGAAGATAGACTGCTCATTAAGATGAGTGCACCCTGTGAACACATTTACCAGAATAGTGAGAATAAACAAAGCAAACATACTGACACAATGAATGAATGTAAAAAAGTTATGCAACACTTTAGTAAAAAAACATTTAAAAAAACAAAAATACTAAATGTGCTGCATCTGATTTTCTGTTACGTCCGTCTTCTGTAGCTCAAAAATTCTAACGCATACATTTATTTTTTGGGAGTAATGACTAACATGTGCAAGTACAAGCAATGAAAGTCAATGCTCCTCTTCACTGTAATTTGGAAAATATTATCTTGTATATTTACACTGTGGTTCACTTAGCAACAATTTCTTGCATAGGTAATGAATTGCAAGAAATGCTATCATGCAATACTGCTTTCCACAGTGCTGGAATGGTATGATCCATGGACTGACAAACACGCTCACAGTACTAGGCTATATCTGAAAGACAATAAGCGTAATATTGTTGCAGTCCGCAGATTCCTGTGGGCAAGGAGTATCACAGCATTTACATTTGAAGATGAGGACGAGTCATTATTGCATTTATAAAGCTTTGCCAATACTTTTTCATGTTCACCGCAAAAGCTGTGGTTTCATGTTTTTGTAAAAATGGCCACAGGGCAATGAGACTCAAGATCATGATAGAACTACAGTGCTCAGGCCGACACATTCAGTCTGCAAGAAAGCAACATTTTCAGGGCAAGGTAAAGTAAATGAGTGAACTAGCTCTGCTTTTGGTTCAAAAGCCGACCATTTGAACTGTATTATCAGCAGCATAGCCAAAAGCAACAATTAGACAGGCCTTCCGATTGTTGCTGGACTTTTCACGATTCCAGAATAGGTCCTGCTTTGACCAAATAGTCATACATGACTATAGTTAATAATATTCTTGGGGGAGGGGGGTGTTCACATTCAGACAGTAAAATGTCAGCAGTGAGGTCTAAAACACTGGCAAAGCTAAATTAAATGTGGGGCAGTTGGTTACAGATATTAAATGGCAAAGACCATGGAGAAACAAATGTCAAAGACCAGCAAACAGAACAACAGCAACATTAAAAACACATTTTCTATGTATATTACATCCAGAGAGAAACAATTTTCCCCTGGCATTTTCAATCTCATGTAGAGTAAAAAGTGATTTAGCATAACAGGTAAGACTGCTAAACAGTTTTGAGAACTATTGCACAAAAAGTTAAGAACTAGCATGGGAGTTCAGTAAATACATTATAGTGAGACACAGAATTAATTCATTAAAGGTAAACTACTGTCACATGATCACCCCCTCCAAGGTACCAAGCATCTTCAAAAACACTGTTATAGAAAGGAGAACGCACTTCGTCTAAAAGTGACCGCCAATTGTCTCAGATAGATTGCTACCAATAACAACGAGGCTCAGGTGCAAAGCAAGGGGTTTGGGGAGGGGGATCCACTTCTCTCTCGGTTTTAATAGGCTAGAGGTAGTTGTCACTCGTTTTCTCAACTATTGATGGTTTTTGAGGTGGTACTTTTTAGCTGAAAAGAGATATAAAAGGGATGATCCTGTGACAGAGGTTTAACATTAGGTCAAAGTTACTAAATAAGAAGTTGTGCAGCTGTGGAGTCGTCAAACGTTCAGTCAACCAATGAGATAATGCCCTTTAAAGCCTCAAATGTTTACAGTTATGAAGGTAGGTAGTGAAAAGCAAAGAATTCAGAGCATTGTGCGTCAAGATTGTCCTGTCATTGGCTAACGTTCAATTAAATGCATAGAGACAAAAAAAAATAGGAGTGGTTGTGGGTACTATCATCCCTATAAGTACAGCAGCAAGAGGTGCTAATCCATATCTGGCATGACTTGTCATCTCTCATAGGGTACCACAGGTATTCAATGGCCCTACCAGGTTTGGTAACTGAAAATACAAAGACTGCACAAACAAGGAGCCATAATTCAGAGGATTTGACCAATCATATCACATATAAACCTGCTGTTCAAATATCTGATATGACTGGTAAAATTTAAAAAAGCAGGGAACAAATAGCGAAATTAGGCTGTTAGTGTATGAAACCTTTGCATGTGTTTATATTTCACAACCTCAGCATTTAAATGTATCAAATCACGTCAGTAAAATATTTGCCCTTAGAACAGCACCAAGTTGGAAATAAAGAAACATCTTAGAATATCCACCAACTACCTTAAGACTAGTGTACACTTACAGCTTAAATTTCACATCACAGACCCATAAATCAAGTTTTACAATTGACTTAAGATGTGAATAAGTAACACAGAAAATTACTGTATGATTTTTTCAGTTCATTAAGTTACTGTTTGTATATATGAAATATTTTCCCTAGAACAAAGTGCTATCTTACAACATTCCTATTCAGTGTTGCCTACAGTAGTAGACTAGTAGCCTACTTTGCCAAAGGCAATGATTTGGTTCCATGACTGGATAAAAAGGCGCTTTTGACAATTCATATCTTGCTTAAGAAAAGAAAATCCAGGGATGTATATATTCTATTAACACTTAATCTATCAATCCATATATAGTAGATTTCTATTTTAGGCACATGGAAATAAAATTGCTGCATACGTAAAATAATATGACTGCTTTCGATATGTCATTGAGGCTTCTGTGTTGGACGTGCAGAACATTGCATGCTGGAAGAGAGCCTTCTAGAGGACGCCTGCTTTTCATGAGGCTTTTTCCCTTTCGGGGGAGAATTGAGACTGGATTCTGAAGTGGAAGACTTTGATGTGCCGGTAACAGGTAAGAGAGATCGTATGACTGGGGTAGAGGGCTTTGAGGACTCCTCTCCGGTAACAAGCTCATTTGCATTGAGCTCAGGGGAGGCCTGCAGGGAGGCATTGGCTGCCCCGTTCCCCTCCAAACCCCCCAGCCTGGCTGTCCTCTCAGAGGCCTTCTTAACCAAGATGCTGGTCTTTCCCAAATCGGCTGACCGACGGGACTCCCTCTGACGCAGCGCACTCTTGAAAAAGGACAGACCCTTGTCTTCCGACTTGCCGTTTTGCTTAGTGTCCCTGGTTGATACACTGGGGGAGCGTAGGCTGGTGACAGAGGAGCTGCTGCTGGAGCTCCGTAGAAACCTTCTCTCTAGGCGGACCCCATCTGTAACCGTCTTGGTTGGCGTTCTAGCATTGCTGCTCCAGCGGGGTTTCTCAACCAGGGGGCTTCCGACCCCCGAGTCCCGACTGCAGCTCCTCTCCAGCAGCTTTTTCCGACCAGAGGAGGAAGTCTTATCCAAGCCAGAGGAACTCTTCTTTATGGTGGGGGAGGGGGACGCAGAGGAGGGCGCGGGGGAGGAGGTGCGCTGCTTGCGCCGGGGGGTTCCAGCTACCGAGTCGGGACCCTGGGAAGACAAAGACTCTTTTTTCTTAGATGGGGTCGCGGTGGACGTGGTACTGCTGCTGCTGGTGGTCTTGGCATTAGCACCTTTCTCTTTAGAGTTGGTCACCTTGGGGCCATTCACCAAAGGGCTGGAAGACATCGAAGACTTGGGGGTGGAGGAAGAACACTGGCGCTTCTTATAGCTTTTCTCGGGCTCGGACTTGCTGGAACTCTTTTTGGACCTGGCGGTCTCTAACTTCAAGACAGACCCACTGGTACTGCCCTTGTGTTTCTGCTCCTTTAGCGGGTTGGCTGGCTTGTTTAGGTCTAATGCAGTTATCTGGTTGTTGTTGTCCATCTGATCACTCTTACAGATCTTGTCGACGGGTGTGGGGGCCCTGCAGTACACCTCATCTAAGACCCGCCGGCGGTGGTCCTGGTCGCTGCTGATCCCATCCATCATGGCCAGGGGGGCCCTGCAGCCAGGGTAGCGCTCGTGTCGGCTGTAGCTCCCGAAGCAGGAAGTGGATACCTTGTCATCATAGGACTCTCCTCTCTCTCCTATTCTCTCCAAGGGGGGAGAGGAGCGTGACTCCAGAGAAAAGCGTGAGGGTGAGTTGGACCTCAACTGGAGCTTTGCAGATTGGGACCACGAGGGCTTCATTCCATTCTCACTGTAGGCCAGAGGACTGGAGATGGATGACTTGGAAGATACGCTCTGACGCTGAATGCTTCGAACAAAGGGACGGGTCGAAAACCCACCTTAATTGATCCAAAAACATTATTTTACACACTTTTACTAGACCACAAATATGAACTGTTTGTGCTCTTGGCAGGAGTGATGTCACATTCCCCCATTACAAGTAAGAACAGCTAATTAAACATGCATTCTAAAGTGAGGGTACAAATACTTGGATTTTTTTAGTCAAAAGTGTTAGTTGGGCATTGGGAAAAAGCCACAGCTTAGTCCTGGCCCGGTTCTAAATGTGTTTCTCACCATCGTCTTCGCTTCGTTCCCCTATGGTGAATTCCACGGACTCAGCCAGAGAGGCCAGAGAAGTGCGCCTGGAGGAAGCTCCAGAAGCCAGGCTGGCCGGCCTGCTGCCGTGGAGACGGTTCACCCAGTGGTCACACAGAGATGAGCTGGTGGAGCCTGGGAGAAAGCCAGCAACCTCAGTGCCTCACAGATAAACACACACAATCTAAAGGAGCCTTTCTATTCAAACTTTGCAAACCAGCTCCAAGGAGATCAACTTGTTGATGCCGGATGGATTCAAACTAAGATTGGACAGGTCATTTCAAAAAGCGTAATCCAACAGCGGTGTACGACATCCCAGAGACTTGCCACTGACCTGCTAAGGAACTGTTGGCAGACCAGGAGGGGATGGTGGTCCTCCTCTGGTAGAACAGGATGTAGGCCGTTTGCTGACACACATCATCATCAGCGATCGGCTGGACGTCACTGTCATCAAAGCAGTACCACTGGCCGTCAACAGAGTTCTTACAGTAAGCTGAGGGTTAGACGATCAACAGATGTAGAGGGATCGAAAAAAACAAGTGTGGTGAAGAAACTGAAACTGTGTCTCTAATTTCCGATCCATTTACACCCACAATCACTGACGTCACCACCGCACAGCAAAACCGCCTCACCGGTGTAATGGCCCCCGTGCATGTTTCCATGGTGGTTGCAGACAGCATAAAGGTCATACAGATAGTCGTCAGGACTACGCCCCAGGCCATAGGGTCGTCTCCATGGTGACCAGTGAGAAGGCAGGCTCCAGCTGCTCTGGGAGCGTGTTACCATGTGGGGCGCCATGTCCATCCCCAGCAAAGGGAACCGCACCATGTTCTGCATCTTAACCCTCTTGTCTGTTTCCTGGAAGACACAGCGGTACACCGATCAGAACTCAGTCAACTAAACTATCCCAAGCTATCAATTAGCCGGGCAGAAGATGGAACGTTACCAGAAAATTACCAGGTGACTGAACATGAGACAAGAAAAGCAGCACAACCAAGTATCAAAACCTAATAACAATATCAGCAACAATAATATCTTAAGACTGTAGGACCAATTTAATCACTTCAAAATACATTGCTTTTAATGTGCAGTTGGCACAATGAAGCAACGTGGCTCTAAACAAACAACCTTGTTCAAGATGATAATAAGTAAAATTAATGTGAAACTGTTATATGAAGTAACTGCCTGTTAGATTTAGGTTCTTGTGCCATAATCAAAGCCTGCATAAGGTACAATTTATGGGTATTCCAGAGCAAAATTTGGAGATTCTCATTGCCACACAAATCCATATTGACTGAATAAATTATAATCAATAGCAAATATTAATGCTTGGTAATGAGGATGGATCTAAATGAAAACCCTAGTTCAAGAGCGCATGAGAATACACATTTTAGAGAAGTTAACGTGTTTCTGCCGTTATTTCTCGTAAGGTAAGATACAATTAATATGAAACTGTTAAATTAAGCAACTGCTCTTTTGACTTTGGTTACTGCGGTTTCACCTCTCTACCAGCTGCAAACCAAAACAAAAAAATGCAGTAGGGTACAATTCATTAGTAATCCAGGACAAAATGAATGAAATGAATGAAAATAGATTCTCATGCCACATAAATCCATATTGACTGAAAGAAGTATAATTGATAGCAAATATTTAATGCTTGGTATTTTACAAAAGCAAAGCAGAATGTTAAAATGCAAACTAGTTTATGTTCCGATAAGCTAATTGTAATTCATGATAAAACCGCTAAACTCCACATATATTAATGAGAAAAACTCTAATCTCCGCCTGTAGCTATTTTGTCCAAATTAGCAATTTTATGAGGACACTGGTTAAAATGAGACCTGAAATATAGTCAAATTGGGCAATTCTGAAAGTTTTTTTCCTCTTACTGTAAAAAGTGGAGATACATGGGGTCCAGAAAAAAGCCTTGATTAAACGCAACCAACAAATGTAAGTGCCTGGAATTTGCTAGACGCCATTGGAACTGGAAAGAAAAAGCGGTGGGTTAAAATTAAACCAACAGCGCGTTTGCAGAATAGAACCTGAAACCTCCCATAAAATGTGCTGGTGTATCTTTATGTAAAGGGTCTGTTTCGCTTCCACCGGCCCTGTGGCTCTTGTCAAGGTCAATGGCTTCATGACCAAAATGCCAAGACATAAGCCAGGAGGCTAAAACATGTCCACACGCACCAAGCATACTTCAAAATCCACAAAATGGTTAATTGAACAAAAAGTTAATCTCAGTCTCCTGACCTACATAAAACGTGATTTGAATTGAAAGAGGCAGTTCCATAAGTGCAGAACGAAGGATCTGGAAAGATTCTGAATGAAGGAATAGTGTAAGATCAATTCCAATTTGTTAATCAATCTAAAAAAAATTGAAAGGTATCAGCCATTTTCTGAAAACAAAATAACTTTATTTTACAGATTTGAAGTGAATAAGTGATTAGCATATATTCTGTACAATTCATACATAATGACATGTGTAGTTCCAAATAGAACATTAAAATGGTTCTATTAATGTTTTAGAAAGTTCAGCTTTAAAGTACAGTAGCATTATCATTCCATTTACAGTTTATATCTCTGCTTTCATAGTTTTAATTGTATTTTATTTGAATGCCAGGTGAGTTACCAGGTGAACATGCATGCAACACACATTGTACATGTCAGTTTCTAATATTTCCCCTAATGTATTCAAAGTCAAAAGCTGTTTTCCAATGGGGTTAAAAATAACCCTCTAAACAGCCCGGTAAGTGTGAGCGGCGGTGTGCGGACTGCTGTGCGTCCCGTTGCCGTAGTACCTGTCTGAACCTCTTCAGGTGCAGTATGAGCACGTCGGGCAGGGTCCACAGACTGAGCTTGATGCGGCCCTGCTGCAGCTGCTTGCAGTGGGGACAGCGCCAGGCATCATCCGGAGCCAGCTGGGAACCCAAATACAACACACACTGAGGACAAGCTCCCTCACCACCACTGCATTCCGATCAGTCCCGGTCAAGAAACAGAGCTTCTGGCTGTTCCATTCCACGTGTTCACATTGCTGTGGCCACAGCCTGTTCCAGAGCTAGTAGTTCAACTGACCACCTCCGGCTTCAGCTAACCACATTGTATATTCAGAGGTTTTCCCGTGCCTTTCCAAATGAAGAAAAGCCATTATAAAAACGCTGTGTTTCAAACACAGCATTAGGGGCAGGATATCCCGCAAACGCAAGCGTTTTTACAGAAACGAAAGGCTATTGGGCTACTTTAGAACAGTAAGCAAACCTTAACCTTTTTCATTTATTGTTTCCTCTTTTTATGTTAAAAAAAAAAAAAAAAAAACATTGACAGATCACAAATGCATATACAGTCTTGCGTACCACACCAGGGTGTGCGTTGTCATGGTTACCTGTTCCTCCTTGGTGTAGAGCTGAAGACACTGAGCCAGGGTGCAGGCCTGGGGCTGATGGTGTTGCTCTCTGTGCAGGTACACACTCTCAGCATCGGGGACGTACTCCTCCTCGGTGGGCCCAAACAGACTGCATGGAGGGGTGTGCACAGGCAGCCAATCACGCAACAGCATACCGCCAATTCCAATTGGATTTAGCCACCCCGTTGCAGGCTAGCGCGTTTCAGGTAGGGTTTTACAATTCTGGTAGAGCTTCCAGGACTTCAAGACCTCTCGGTAAATGCTATGATGCTTTCGGAAAATCATGTCTTGCAACCATTCATACCTTTCATTCATACATTTCTCCATATTGTATACACATTCAAATTCAACTTGTGCTACTTTCTCCTCCCTCTCCATGAACAGACCTCTCTCTCTCTGGCTAACTGCAGAGTTGGTGGCATTATGGGGATAATTCACAGTCATGTATTTCCCTGCATGATCTCTCACACTACAAAAGCCCAATGGGATGCAGCGTTCACTCACTAATCCTTGGTCTCTTTGTCCCATTCCACCACTATCTTGACATGTGGCGGTCCCCCCTGGCCACAGGACTTGTATGCCCTGCAGAGGAACGAATGTTATGAGAGAACAGCAAAACATGACAGTTTACAACCCAGCCTGAAAACCCCACCGATATGTGCCATTCCGTCCATCACTAAACAACTAACTGAATGGTACTGACATTACCCGTATGACTGTTCTTTAAAAACAATAACATTTCTTAGTTTCAACATTTGATATGTTGTCTTTGTACTATTCTTTATGGAATAGGGTTGTAAGGGTGGTTAAAGAGATTATTTGGGATTCAGAAAAGTGGTGTTCAGTAGAGGGGGAAAAAAATATATATATTCTAGCTGAATGTCTGTTGCAAAACATTTTAGTGTGTCCTACTGAACGTGAATCTGACAGAGCTACATTTGAACTGACCTTTCAACGGTTGGGTGACACAGAGGTTTCTCTTCCTGAGGCAGGAGGTACGTGATGCCCACCACACCGACCACACGCAGGCTAAAGGGCCCCACCTGCAGATGATGGCGAGACTTCAGCAACCCAGAAAATACTGATTCACACCGTCTGCGTGCAATGTTTTTCCACTCTGACCAACTGCATTGAGTCCGACGAAGAAGCCTAATAAGATGTAATTAAAATATTTTTGCTATACCACGATACAATGACACAGGACAACATGCTTGTCAATCCACCCTATCCCCCCCACCTGAATGTAAACTCCAGGCCTAAGCAAGTGACGCATCTTTTCCAGGATTTCCTTCTGCAAGATGTCCCAGGTCACAGTGCGATCTACGTACAGTACAAATGGAAGACCAAACCTAGAATAGAGGACATGTTACTCTGCTGATAAGAAACTTCAAGTATAATTTAACCATTATCATATCATCTGAATGGTGTAACAAAAGTTTCTTACAATCAGGTCTGTAAAATGAATAATTGCCAAAATAATTAATTAAATAACATATATTAGTGCTGTCAAATGTTACAATGTTCTCAATATAAATCTGTTTAAATACCTGTGCAATATGAATAATAAACATGTTCTTTATTGTACGCAAATAATAAACAATATGTATTCTGGACTAACTTGCCACAATATTCCACTCTCCTCTACTTTAAATCATGTGGCATAAAACCCTCTGCAGCAACCTAAACTTTTATTAGATTTATTGACTTAGCACTAGCTCTATTTAAAGGAAGTGATCCGGTAACTTCTCCTCTGCATTCCACTACTAAAACAAAATTAACAACATAAGAACACATAGGAACTTGGTGTTCTAGAATTGCATGATACATCTTAAATCCAAAGCTACAACAACAACAAAATCAGCCCCATGACAAAAACTGATGATATAAGTCTTTAAAATGTTTCTCCCGAGAGTTGGTTATTCAGACCATCCACTTCCTGGTCATAGTAATATTCTACGTTTGTAAAAAAGTCTGATAATGCGGGTGTTAGTGGATTTGCTTTAAAAACAGTTGCCCATTTTGAGAACCCCTGGCTTATCAGATTCAGAAAACAGATTGAGGAATGCTGGTGTAACAGTTTGAGTACAGTGGAAAGCTCTGAGAATAAGCAATTAGAATTACAATTGTGATTACTATTTCTGGAAATTGCTAATATTAGCAGTGTATTTTTATAGTAGTACCTCCTCCCTTGGTGACCAGTACAGGCTCGGTTGCAGATCAACAGGATCATTTTGTATGCCCCCATGTTCTTATTGGGCGATGCAGTGGCAGGATTTACAGCTCCTTGCATGAACGATGGAGTCCTGCTCATTTCACTTCCATTCTTCAAGTTGTTCTGGTTCAGGTTGGCAAGAAGACTTCCTGGATTTTAAATACCAATTGCCCACTGATGCTTAATACTTCAATACATTTTACACAACAAGGCACGACAAGAAGATTGACATAAACTACACTTCCAAATCGACCAAACAGTAGAAAACGTAAAAACTTTATTGAGCTATTTCCTTGAGAAATTGCAACCTTGATATCAAAAGTAGACACATAGGGAAGTGATACCTCTCTTGGTTCTAATGTTTTCTAGTCTGAAGGTCTCTGGCGTCTCAAAGGCAAAGATGGAATCGCTCTCCTGAATGATATCAAGATCGTCGTCATCGTCACAGAAGGACCGATGGAAACCGTCATAGTACATCTCGGTCAAAACAAACTTAAACAGAGATAAAACAAGAACAGAACAAATCAATAAGGCCAGGTAATGAATCAATACTGAACCTAAAATCAGATATGATGGTACAACAGATTAGAGTTGGTTGGTGCCCAGTTGATGGCATTTACAAACTATATTTATATTCTATTCAATTCTGTTCTAGGCCTACCTCTTCTTTATTCACATTTACACATTACCACTAAAACTCCCTTTCATACGTTGAATCCTCAATCTATTGCTCCCACAATCACCTCCACTATTCTCACTCAGACCATAGTTTTAATTACACCATAATTAGTTACTAAATGCAAACCAATGTCAGTACAGTATTTTGGTTAAAGCCATATCAAACTGAAGCCTCAGTTTTGTTAGTTATCACATTTTGCCCGGTTTGAGTGGACACCATCTGAATTTGTACCCAAGAATTAAACAGTAGGAAAAATGGCATTTGTGTTTACCCACTAAAAGAGCAGTGTAGTATGCTAAGATCTAGGTCACAACCTGGCTTCTAATAGCTTAAAAAACAGTCATGTTTTCTTAATTTGTCATAACAGTTGTTTAAAGTCGTCAGCAGCTAGGTAACAAATGGGTGTGCAGCCTTGTCAGGAGGGAAGCATTACCTGGTCTAGGGGGATCTTGGTCTCTCGTGACACAGCATCTCGGAGCCTGGACACAGTGCTGTTCAATGGCACAGCTACTCCAATCCTCATACAGTGAGAGTACTTCCCCTGGTAGACTACCGTCACATACAGAGGCCTGGGTAAAGAGGGGAAACACGTGAAAGGCTAGGGAAAATTGAGAACATCAATCACTCAATCAAATGTATTTATAAAGCACTTATTACATCAGCAGTTGTCACAAAGTAATATTACAAAACACCCAGCCTAAATCTCCATTGAGCACGCAACAACAGGGTTGAAGCACGGTGGCTAGGAAATACTCCCTATGGGGGTCGGATTGTAGAAGGAAACCTAGAGAGGAACCAGGCTCAATGGGGTGACAAGACCTCTGCTGTGTGATGTTTTAAGAATAACTATTAATAATTAATAAATTCACATGGGGAGTGTCCAGAGTCTATAAAGCCTAATGTAGTTCAGAAGCATGACCAGATTTGCAGAACAGGGACAGTCCAAGTATGGAATACTTACAAGACACCAAAAAAACAATTGACAAAGGCCAAAAAGTAGCAGAACAAACAGCGGCAGTAAAAACTATCACTAAATCAAATAAACCACAATTAGCTGTAATAAAAAAACAATTCTAGAAGAGGACCAGTTTTCACCACCTCTAATTATGTTGTTACACCATTGTCTGGAGTGGTCAATATGTTATTACACAGTCAGAGCTCTGAGCAGCGGTATTTCTGGAACTTATCGGCTGAAAAATCTGCATTGCTAGGCAGGCAGGTTGACTGTTTCCTGTCAGCTCTGTCAGGTTAGATTAGCACTGATCTGCACAGCCCAGCAGAGAAATGCATTCGGAGAACCCACATTTTGGAAATAGTGGTCATTTCTCTGAGTTCGTCATTTTAACCACTCCAGTTCTGTGGAGTCCGTTTTTACATTTGCTCAAATAAAGGCAAAAACATTGCGGTGAAACCCTTCCAATGACAGTCATTGAGAAATCAATAAGCCTGGTCGAAGACTGCCACTGACCCTCTTCACAACTGTCCCATTAATGATTTCACACTCAAACTGAATGCACTCCTTCAAAACCTTAGCTCTTGTCCAAAATGTTGGCATGATCGATATTACATACCATTCGTATTTCGAGAACTAGCTGAGACTGATAACTGAACTGAAACTTGAATAACAGGAACGTGTTTTCCCGGTATGAGGAGCAATAAGAAGTGACGCCTCAGTGCAAGTGATGATATACTGTTCAGGAGGAAACAATGAGGCTCGCTGGACTAATGGGACATAGATTGCCACTGCCAATCTCCTCATTTCTGCCCATCTCTTCCATCTTTAATTATGCATTCACCATAATGACTCTGGTGGCTTAAAATCCATATATAACATGAGGCTCTATCTTTAGCGTATCAGCCTATCACCATAAAAACAGCAACACGAGGACAAAAAAGGTCTTCAAGTAACATGCTTTTTTTATTTCGCGGGCTAGGGGTGTTTTGAGGTGGTTGACCAAATTACCCAATCACACTTCCTAAAAACAAATCCATCTATTTGTAGTACTGAATGCAGATTGTCTGAAAGCTATCACACTTGAGACTTCACCATACAGTTCTAATTGTGTTGATAGCCGGTTGCCAACAGCAAAAGTAATAAATATGAGAGCATACAGTGGGGCAAAAAAGTATTTAGTCAGCCACCAATTGTGCAAGTTCTCCCACTGAAAAAGATGAGAGAGGCCTGTAATTTTCATCATATGTACACTTCAACTATGACAGACAAAATGAGAAAAGAAATCCAGAAAATCACATTGTAGGATGTTTTATGAATTTAGTTGCAAATTATGGTGGAAAATAAGTATTTGGTCAATAACAAAAGTTTATCTCAATACTTCGTTGTATACCCTTTGTTGGCAATGACAGAGGTCAAACGTTTTCTGTAAGTCTTCACAAGGTTGTCACACACTGTTGCTGGTATTTTGGCCCATTCCTCCATGCAGATCTCCTCTAGAGCAGAGATGTTTTAAGGGCTGTTGCTGGGCTACACGGACCTTCAACTTCCTCCAAACATTTTCTATGGGGTTGAGATCTGGAGACTGGCTAGGCCACTCCAGGACCCTGAAATGCCCGGGCTGGTGTGTTTGGGATCATTGTCATGCTGAAAGACCCAGCCACGTTTCATCTTCAATGCCCTAGCTGATTGAATGAGGTTTTCACTCATAATCTCACGATACATGGCCCCATTCATTCTGTCCTTTACACGGATCAGTCGTCCTGGTCCTTTTGCAGAAAAACAGCCCTAAAGCATGATGTTTCCACCCCCATGCTTCACAGTAGGTATGGTGTTATTTGGATGCAACTCAGCATTCTTTGTCCTCCAAACACGACGAGTTGAGTTTTTACCAAAAATGTCTATTTCGGTTTCTTCTGACCATAGTTACAGGTCTGTGAGAGCCAAAAATCTTGCTTATTTGTAGTAGACCAAATACTTATTTTCCACCATAATTTGCAAATAAATTCATAAAAAATCCTACAATGTGATTTTCTGGATTTTGTTTTCTCATTTTGTCTGTCATAGTTGAAGTATACCTGTGATAAAAATTGCAGGCCTCTCTCATCTTTTTCAGTGGGAGAACTTGCACAATTGGTGGCTGACTAAATACTTCTTTTGCAATTAAGAATTACATTTTGCAATAGCTCTCATTCAAAGTAAGGTTGGAGAACCATACTTAATCTGCAAACTGAACTACAGACATCAGATAATGCCATAAGGTTTCTATGGAAGAATCTGGACACTTTAGATCCATAATCTCAGACAAAGACTCAAGGTTGAACATTGCGCCCCTAAAACACCTTTGATGACACATTTAAATTCCCAGTGCCAGAGAACGCGAAGCAACCCCAGAGCATTATCAATCCTTCCCAACATGACTGTAAGGTGTTCTTTAATTGGTAGACTGTAAACAGCACTGATCTGCTTTGAGAAAGCTAACTCTCCTTCAACAAGCACAGGCTTGTTTAGATCAGATTTTTGAAGTTTAATCTGGCTTCCTTGAGTTTCTCTTCCAGCATTTGAGTCGTTTTGAGCTTCGTACCATTTAAATGTTCTCGGGTAAGCATTAGGGGTCTGGGGGGGATATATAGAATATGGTATAACAATTTATTTCCGTTGACACTGTACTGAAACTTAATACAAATTCTATTAACATTTGTATTAACATTGATGGGTAAAATGCTTACCTCACCTACTACGTTGGGAACTGCACCTCCCTATCTGCAGGCAATGCTTAAACCCTACAACCACACCCGTTCACTCCAACCTGCCACATGGCTTTTGGCCACTCAACCCTCAACTATTCATTTACATTTTGTTTTTGTGCTAGTAGTACAATAAAAAAATAAATACACCTTACACCTTGAACTCAACATTTGTTATGCTCATATCAACTTCACATGTTGGTCCGTTAAAGATGAACATCAGCCTACATCTTTTGTCCCTTTCACTCAGTGCCATGCCGAAACACAGCAAGTATGTATACTCACCTTGTATGA
The DNA here is from genome assembly GCA_016801125.1 of Novumbra hubbsi. NCBI lineage: Eukaryota > Metazoa > Chordata > Actinopteri > Esociformes > Umbridae > Novumbra > Novumbra hubbsi. Next base: position 32,860 of record JACXGK010000641.1, read on the forward strand.
GGTAAGGGGATGGGCAGGGAGATGCAGAGAAAAGGATCGAAGGTGTTGCTCTGTTTTTGGCAATGTGGGCAGGTGAGTGAGGACCTGTTAATAAGAAAGGGACCACATTTGTGACTGAAGACTGTCGACAGCCATCAGGAACAGAGAATATACTGCCAACTCCTAAGGGGTAAGTAACCAGTCGACCTACCTGTACTGAGCTTGAAAAAGTTCTTGCACAAAGGAACCAGCAGAGAGGGGAAGAGAAGGCCCCTCCAATCCCCCTTCATCCTCTTCGATTGGTGGCTAAAAGAACAAAACAAAGTTGACATTGGCTTGGTTCTCCAATACTATTCTTGTCTCTACTATGCTTATTTTGACAAAAGTTTTGTGAATGATATGTCTTAGTTTTGAAAAACGTCACCTTTACAAAATGATGTTGATCGGCACCTAAAATGGCCATTAACACCTGTGCTTGCAAACTCCTCTATGGAAAAGCTGCATGCCAAACCACACTCCTGTATGGAAAAGCTGCATGCCAAACCAAACTCCTATATGGAAAAGCTGCACGCCAAACCAAACTCCTCTATGGAAAAGCTGCACGCCGAACCAAACTTCTATATGGAAAAGCTGCACGCCGAACCAAACTTCTATATGGAAAAGCTGCACGCCAAACCAAACTCCTATATGGAATAGCTGCAAGCCAAACCAAACTCCTCTATGGAAAAGCTGCACGCCGAACCAAACTTCTATATGGAAAAGCTGCACGCCAAACCAAACTCCTATATGGAAAAGCTGCACGCCAAACCAAACTACTGTATGGTGCAGTGGTCAGCAACATTATCTTTGTATCCATAAGCTTGAGAGCTGAAATCGAGGTAGGTCCATTAGATTAGGCTATACTTTGTGTGTTCATCCAAAATCGCCTACACATTCAAAAGAATACAGTAGATTACTTTGACACAAATCTGTATAGCGCAAGAAAATCATACTGCATTTCAACACCTATCTAATTTAGATTATATAGTTAACAGGCTATTATAGAGAATCATAGTTCATCAAACTATGACTAGACTTTTTAATACTATGCTACCGCTGTGATGGTTTTTGTTATACTATGCCATTCAATTAGGTTCTGTAATGTAGTACATTGTGACAAAACCTGGATGAATGCTGTCTTGCTGTCAAAAGCTGGCATTTTCAAAATGATGTTGATAGGTGCAGCCATCGACATGATAAACCCATTAACATGTGCGCTTGCCTGTTTGAACATGGAATATTGGCTTCCCACGCCAAGCTGCTGCCTGGCCCAGTGGTCCGTGCAACTAAACCCATACCCCCGTGAACCTGATAGAGATCAATGGTGAAACTTGTAACAGGGGTAAAACAGCAAAAGCGGAGGACAGCATGTTTATAGATGCCTTGTGTTTAATCACAGTAAAATAAATGCAATCGAGTACATAAAGACAGTTTACCTGGAAAATATCAACCAAAAGAGAAAAAAAAGCCAAACCTTGAACAGCACCTACTACTAATTTTACGGCGTAACGTCTTCTGCTAATAACCACAATGACCACAGCAAATTCGGTTGCAATGGCTTTACTGTCTGTCGCTAAACTGTTGGCCCGTAACGCTAACCTGGCATTTCCCATAGTTGCATTAGCGATTATAGCAATGCACAACCAGAACATACCTTAACAGAGGGCCTGTTGTTAGGGCGATTGTGGAGGTCCTCATGTACACGATCCAGAAGCCAGAGAAGAAACTCCTGGGCATCATGCTGAGAATTGCCTCTATACTGCAAAGCACTCTTTGAAACAGCATTCTGTAACAGACCGCAGAAAACACAGCTTGAACATGCTAGTTACAGTCTTTGTCTCATTCACCCTCGCTTCTAAAATGAGTTGGAAATTAAACATACTTTTGATCCAACAAAACTAATGGAACTTTAGAGAACCATATTTTTTCACAAAAAATTCCAATTTGCCATTTTAAATCAGCCAATAAAAGACAAATGACATGATAAAATCTAATTTCAGCTCTCACCATAGGTTTCGTCAGTTTACATGTTCTAACATGATCTGCGATAGACGGCGCAGAAATTTTGATTTGTCGATTAGTCAGAGAGATCAGTCAAAACTCGACCAAAATGTTATATGACATGTATCAGCATAGAATTATGCAGCCTATACGTAATTGCTAAATAAATGTACAGCCCGACTACAAGATTGATAATGGTGCTAGCTAGTTACATTATGTTGTGAGCATTATATATTTTAATGTTTGTTTTCATTCTGATTACCAGTCAGCGCTGTTGTAACTGATTTAATGGAAAGAACACGTGTTGTTTCAAGTGTTTGGGTTGTTAAAATAAATTAAATCTCACACCGTCAGTGAATTGCTTTGCATTAATTATGTCTCTTTATCTGATGCAGATTAATGTGTTTTTCCACCAATGTAAGTAGAAAATCATCCAATGTTAATGCAGAGAACTGTTGGCAGAACAATACTTGTTATGTTTGTTTTTTACTCAATTCAAATGAGGCATGCACTACTGAAACAAAGCACCTGTCAACTCTTGTTGCTGAAGTTTTATTTACCTAATTTCAGCTGCCTTCATGTTAGCTCACAAAATACTCAGTGTTGACCAAAAAACAGGCTCTACACTCTGATAAATTTTTATTGATCAGTTGACTGCAATTGCAGTAGATTGAATGATATTAGCCAATCCAGGTTGGCGGATCAACAGCAAAGCCTTACAGGGAATGGTATTGAAAACAGGGTGAGGGTGTTTTAGAAAAAGACTGCTGAATGTATGTTTTTGAACAAAAAGCGGAAAGGGAAATTGTGATGGCCATAGTGGGTTGTCTTAATGTAGACATAAATGTAAATAAATAAAATTTTAAATTGAGGTTGAGGTATTCCTTCCCCATCTGACTGTTTGCCTAGTCCATTAGCATAGAAAGTCACAAACTACCACAATCAGGGGAATGTTATGGAAAAAGCAACTGAGATATTGGGTAATTAAATAGATTTTTTTAATTAGTAAAAAAAAAGTACATAAAACAAAACACCATGTAAAGCAGACCATGTGATTGGTGTTCGGGTGATGATCTGGAAGACGGGTGATGAAAAGACCAGAGAGAAGCAGAGGACCATTACACCAAAAAGAATACAGACCAGACCAAGACTGACAAGGAAAACAGATGAAAGGCTCATCATTCTGAATGACAATTACCGATATTCCAGTTTAGCTGGATACTGCACAACATCCTGATCATTCACAAGTATGGATCATTTGAATTATAAATTCACTGCACTTCAAAAATGCATCTGTTCAGCTTGAAAACCTCTGCATTGCACTACATGTGGCCACATTGTGTACATCTTTTGAGGCATTACATGAAAACCTGTCCTTGATTTTCAACTCAGTTCAGAAAATGTGCCTTGATTTTCAATTCAGGAATCTGGTCAATTTGAGGCAGGGTACAATGTTAATGTAAATTAAAAATCTGTACAATACTCAAATAAATTATATGGAAAATGCATTATACTTATATTTTACTAATTATATAAACTTACTTTGAACTCCTTGCTGTGCTGTGGGGTGTATTCAAATGTCCACAGGGCACGGACCAGTCCAGACAGCTGCTCTGTCACCTCGCCTCTGTCCTGAAGGCCCTTTCTTCCCAAATGCACACTGTTTGTCTTTGGTTTTTCCTTCTCCTCGTTTGTTTCTTCACCCCCCCGATATTGTTCTAGTGCCAAATACTCAGCAAAGAGTTCTGTGTTGCTCAGACACTGAAGGATAGCATTCATGAAGCAAGTGTTACCATGGTTCTTCAGACCAGATACTCCGGGGACCTTCTCTCCAAGGAAACCCCCACAGTCCCCATCATCTAAAACGAGTGATTCCTTGCATCCAGTTCTAAATAATGTAAACCCCCCGTCGTCTTTGTCACCTTCAATAGCATGCCCATCTGATCCAAAATGGGACAAGGTTGTCAGGGTACGGAGGAATCTACCCATAAAACTACCCACAGAACGCACAGAGCCTCGTCTAAAAAGCTTTTTGCCGAAGCTACTAGATTTCTTCTCCTTAGTTGTGGCTTTACTTGACATGTTAGACTGGCTGTTTGGGAACCCCACATCAATACAATCAATGTCAAAGTACAAGCGTCCCTGTGCAGCGTGAGCTAGCTAGCTACAAAGAATGACTTTCAACTGTTTTGTACTACATTTCAGTGAGAATTGGTTAACCAAGTTACTTCTAAAACCATAAAATAATGTTAGCTAACTGGGATTTGTTGCCCATGTTAAATGTATAGCAGTTTCAAACACTAAATACGTGTCTGCATACATGTTGAAAGGCAATGTTGTTTGTGTCTAGCTATGGAATTGGATAGTTAATTAAAAAGAAAATAGCGTGTCAGTTTACGTTAACGTCCACGCAACAGAAGTCCATGCTACCTAACTAATCTGCTAACTAACTAAGTCATCAATTTCCTACAGATGTTCTATTAATTTTATATAGATACAGTACAGTAGCTAAAGTGTTAACTGGCTAAGTGACTCGCTTATTATCAGTTATCTAGCTACACGTTCCCTGTGTAAAACCACATTAGTCAGTGATGTTTATGTACATCGTTTATTGTACCTACCGAGTATATCTGATTGTTTTTGATATTTCACTTGCGTTTGCGAATTAGTCAGCTAGCTACCAATGTAGCTTTGCTAGCAAAATATGCTAACGATAGCCTCTGCATGATTCCCTGCGCTGATGAGTCCTTAGTTCAACGTTCTAAAAAATATACCAACCCAGCAACAGACATTTCATTCCGTTTCCTTGAATACAGTAAGTACGTGTAGTTTAGTTGCATTTTACGATTCATTTTAATTATTGCAGAAATGGAGTGCAGTGTTCTCCTAAATCCGATGTCCCATTTCAACGGGAAGCAGTTTTCAACTATAATCAGCAAAAAATACAAACACGGACACTGCAGGACGGCAATTGGATCTGACTGCGGCAAGAATCAAGGGGGCGTTTTCTTACAAGGGCGTGCTCTGACAATGAACGCCCCTTTTCTTTTGGGAGGCGTTATGCGATTCTACAAGCACCAAGTCACAAATATATATTGCAACTGTCAAGAAATATATGCATATAGCGATCAAACTAATGATGAATTGTTATCAAAAACAGAGGATGATTAGCAAATAAATGTAAAAACGTTTTTAATGTTCAGACATGTTTTTGTGAATGTTACCGCATTTGACACCTGCAGTTAACAGATTTCTGACTTGCATACATTTTTTTAGGGCTGCTCTACTTTTGTGAGTAGCGTTTCAAATTTGTCCGATTTTACTTATCAGTTGCATACGGAACCCAGATTAGATTAGACTAAGCATAACTTCCTTAATTCTTGTTATGCTTAGTCTTCAGAACCCATATTTGTTTAAAATGTACTTTTAAAATAACACAGCTGTTGTAGTTCTAATACGCTAACAAGGGTAAACCCAACGAATCCATCTACCTATAGACCTATAACATTGTGTAAACTGATGGAAAAAATGGTAACACAAACGATTAATGTCACACAAACAAAGTGGGTTTAGGAAAGGCAGGGGAACTATGGATCATTTACTCCATTTATAATCAGAAATTAGGAAAGATCAGTATAATAAATGGGTGGTTGTTCCTGTATTTCTTGATGTTGAGAAAGCTTATGATAAGGGTTTTCAACTGGGTAAATTACTTTCTCTTTGGTCCATACAAGAAGGGTTGGAAGTGCATTGACAGATAGGTGGATAATGGTACACCACAAGGTAAGGCCAGATATTGGGAGGTCATTATTCAGTATTCAGTAGTCAGTATTAGCAACTTGTAAATAAAAAGCACATAACAAAATTCATAGATCAATAAAAAGTTGTTGAAATAGCAGAGTAATTATCCTAGGCTGGCTGAACGGCGCCATGGCAACCGGAATTTAGTGTACTTCTAACATGCTGGGAACATAAAAATTGTACCTCTACAAGTTGGATGGAATTGTGGAAAAGAGGCAAGAGAGATGGAAATACATGGGAAAGAGTATAGTCCAACAATAGTTATTCCTCCAAGTTTGTTAAATTAACCAATTATTGATTTGGGTTTGCTGTGATTGAAAGAGTGGGCCAAAAACGTATTGAGCATTTAAATTCAGAATACTATGCATACTTGTTTTTCATGGATGGCTCTAAGAACCCCAAAACTGGAAGGAAATAAGGTTGCAAAAGCAAAAAGTACTACAGATCATTTGTCAGTTTATACGGTGGAGTTGCTGGCTATTGTGTTGGCTCTATAGTGGGTGGAGGATGTGAGACCAGACAGATTTGCTATGACTTGTATGCTCCACTGATTAGTCTAAAATCAATTGTGTCTCAATGTAGACAAGATATTTTAATTAAGATTTAACAGTACCATTATAGGCTATGACCGATACAATAAAGGAGTAGCGGAGATGTTATAGTGCTGTAAATCCTATATCAAGCAGAATATGAAAACATTTCACTTTCAAAACCGCAGCAATTTGATTCCTCAGTTCCCAAATGCTCACAGAGTATTGTTAAAAGAAGAAGTCATGCAACACAGTGGTAAACATGCCCCTGTCCTCGTTTTTTTGGAAAGGGGTTGCTAGCACCAAATAAAAAATGGGTATGGTTTCTTCCAAAAACAATATTTTTTCTCAGTTTTAACATATGACATGTTGTCTTTGTACTATTTTCAATTAAATCTAGGGATACCTACATACATACATTTGCACATCAATGCATTCTGTTTCTATCAGCATTATACACGGCGTCCCAAATTCTTTGCACCGTTTGTACCTTTTAGAATACGGCTGTATGTAGAAGGGATCTGAATTCTTTCTGAATGCACTGTAAAACTGCAATGTTTTAGGCTAAAAACACCAAAGGACAATGATGAAAGAATGGGGCTCTTGGGGAAAACGGTGGGACTCCTTCACTAGTCAAGCACGCGGTTGTCTTTGACCTTTGTGAAATGTCTCAGTCTTATCATTTTGTTGCAGAACAGAAGGGGGATGGGAGGGACCTCATTCAACATTTGCAGGGTAGCCACAAAACCACCACATCCTTAGTGACACAGCGGCAGCCAACCTTCAACATGTCACAAATCTAATTGTGCTCGGAAAACAAACAATCTGTAAAAGCAAAGAATAAATTCACATAGCTTTAGAAACCAAAAATTACGCCATTTGTCATGGTTAGCGGAATCTGTTTGAAACAATAAGGTAAGAAAACAATATGCTTTATTAACTACAATATTTCTATCATAAGCATTTCTGTATCATTTGTACTAAGTACATAAGTAACCTTGCTTGATATGAAAGTGAAAATAAAAAATATTCAATTAAAATAGTTATTTCTTCTTGATGATTGAGCCTCTGAGGGGACATGTTGTGTAGAAAATAACAAAAAGGTTCAGGGCGGTACTAGGCTGACATGATTTTATTAATATTTGTGATTTTCGATGCTCAACGAGAGCTGTGTTAAAATGATGATAGTCACTATCTATTCAATAGCAGATTTAAAATGTGCTCTGTAAGTAATGGGCATGAATAAAAGTCAGTAGCTCTGATCTTCATGTATTCATTAAAATATAAATTATGATTAAAATCAATAAAATGCAAATGCAAAGTTTTATCAAATTAACAAAATGACTGTAACAGCTGTCTACTTTTCGCATCTCACATCTCACCAGTGACCCTGTGTTTTACCCTCTGTGCATGAAATTAGAGTAGAAATACTACTACTAATAGCTCCAGTAATACATGATGCAGCCAAGTGCCCATGGGTGTTTATTATTGTTTACAATTGTGTGTGTGTGCAATCTCAGTATACATGTTGGTTCATGTTAGGTATCAACAGTTCTGTTTGTGAGATCCAAGCTTTACTATACTTTTAGGGACAGTACATTAAATATAGTAAAAACTGACACTTCAGTCCATATACAATTTTTTTACAGTCCCCACAATAAGATTATATCCAGCTTTGAAGTTATGTTTAATTTAAAACTTAGAACTTAGAACGTTTTTTTATGTTTAGGCATGTGTCATTAGGTTTAGGGATAGTTGTTAGGTTAAGTTTAGGCATAAATCTTAGATTAATCAGATAATTAAGATATGGTTAACATTAAGATAAGGGTTGTTCCCACGTGTGTGGGCAGTCTGGTGAGGTTAGCCCATTCAATATTAAAGATATTTTATATTCATTAACAGTTAATAATAATTAGACATAATTAGACATTTGCCAGCCTTTTTTGATGGGTGGAGAGAAAAAGCTATGAATGGTCCTGATGGTTACAGAGTTAAGGTACTAGTATCTCAAGCCATTCCTGCAATGCGGTAGTATGGTGAATAGTCTCTGGCTTGGGTGGCTGGGGTCTGGCTATTATTTTAGGGCCTTTTCTGAGACAATGCCGGGTCCCCAGTGATAACCTCTTGCACCACAAAACCCAGCTCTAGATAGATTGATATCTTTTCACCATACTATTGGCTTGATTGTTGTCATCTGTGATTAGGCCTAGCATCATCAGTTTATCTGCAAATGATGGTGCCTGAGTTTTTTGCAAAGGTGAATAAGGAATATTTGTGTGCAAAGCACTGGAGAGTCCCAGTGATGCAAGATAGCATGGGTTGTTCCCGATCCTCAAAATGTGGTTAGTTTGGGATAATTGAAAAGTTTAAAAGTTTGTCATGAAGTGAAGTCTATTGTAAAATGTGCATATCATCGTCGTCTGATGAAAATGTTGTTTCTTGGTCACATTTTGTCTTTTAGGTTTTGGACTAGAATTTGTAAAAATCTATTGGGGATTTAGTCATTCTTTTATTCTTCAATAATAACTTCAGATTTTTGCATTGCGTAAAATGTGCTCCTTTTTACCCAAAACAGCAAAAAAGTATTGAGATTTCTTATGAGTTGATGGGGC
>JACXGK010000641.1:41921-83730 GCA_016801125.1 Novumbra hubbsi
GTTCATTTTCTAGCCACACCCGGTGTGGTTTATTGTTTGTGAATGTCTCAACAGCTCACGGTTTGTCTTTCATTTAATTCATTTTCAAGCGAATGCGCTACATGTTATTTGTATTTCGTTTATATGTTTGTTTCAAGCCTTTCATTTTGACGTTTACAGTTTCATGTAGTTTGCACCGTTTTTTCCTGGATTAAATCACTTTTACTTTACAAAATGGCCGCTTTTGGTTCCGCCGCACTACAACACCGTGACAGGGCTAAACATTGAAAAATGTGAAATTGACTGCATTTACAAAAAATATATTTATATTTATTATTATTATAATATGACCAGTTTTGTGATGTTCTGGTTTTCAGGTGCGACTGGTGGTATCAGATCAGTGCATTGTTGCACTAATGGCTGGGAACCGCCAACTCCTAGCCTCACTGGTGTTGTGTTATGTGATTCAATACAGTAAGTCTGTCTCATCAGTATACATGTTTTGCTACAATAGGCCACCATGGCACCCGCAATAAACTGACTTTTGTTCTTTTTGTCCTGCATTCACAGTTACATGTTCCTGCAACATCACTTGCACCACAGATTATAAGACGTCTCTTAACTGTTCGTGCTCAGGCATTGTGGCATCAGATTCCCTTCTCGTTAAGGCAGAGTGCAGGTATAGACTGTTCTGTCGCTGCTGTGTATCTGTCCTCGTCCCCATAGAACACAATGTGTCTCAGCGCAATGGCTATAATTTAATTTTGTAATAATTAATTTGTGTCTAATATATAACTGTTTATATTTATTTAACTAACTTATCTCCTATTTGTTATAATCTATTTTACTATTGGGAAAGATTTAATACAAAAGATTAGTACTTGAGTCACATGGTGGGAAACTTGCAGCTCTTTAAGAGCCGATATGAGCTAGCTGAGTGAAGCAGAGACCCATCAAAGAAGAAAAGTTTAACTTATTTAATAAATTATTGGTCTGTACATCATGATGCCTGGCCAACAATGTCAAACAACACATGCGATCTAAAATTCCAAACACAAATGACAAAAACAAACAACACAAAGCCAAAGACGCAAAAGGCAGTTCTGCCCAGAAGGTACTTTAGACATTTTAGTCAGTGGGTAAATTAAATTGTCAATTATCCAGTCAAAGTTCTTGGTCCTGGTCAGGCAATTTGTCACACCTGACAAATACACAGCCCTGACTGGCTAATAGGATGGTTTAGACCACTGTAACTCGACCCTGGACATGTTTTCATTGCAACCCTTTTAATCAAGAACTTATGTAGACATGGTACAAGAGTTGGTTCATTTAAGGATAAGGTAAAACAGAAAACCATCTTTTTCTCTTGATCTCTTGCAAAACCATTCAAAGCTTTATTTGAATATTAAAATAAAGTATCTGTCTTTTCAGTGATTTTGAAGGGTCCACACAGGGTAGCTGTGAAATTACACCTTTACAAAACTGGTGTATAATAAAACCAGAGGACATGTGGGTGTATATATCTGCTGACACAAATTGCATGGCAAGAGTAATGCACACAGGCAAAGACACAACTGAAATTGATGAGTCAACTAACTGGAAGTTGTGTGAATCAGGTAGGTGATCTGAATGTTAAAATGGCTTGTACTTTCCCCTGAAAGTCATCTATGATTTAGTAGATGCCAAGATATGATATATTTTATACCTTTTAGTAACACAAATGTATCAGTCATTCAATTCTTTGCATGGTAAAACACGGATTCTTAAGAATCTTCAGTTTTGTAAACCTAGTGTGCAATAAATACAAATCATTTTGTTTTCATGTAAAACATTATCATTCAGCTTTGTGTCCTTAAATCCATCTTAGCCTGGTTTTAACTCAAGTTTCTGTGAATTTCTTACCAAAGTGAAGACTCAACCACCATTCAATGTAACAGTGACGCAGAGCTTTGGAAATTACAATGTCACTTGGCAGATGCATGAAAACATGTATCTTGATAATTCCTTAATGTACATAGTACATATTAGAGAAAAGAACATGCCTCCAAAGGTAAACTAACTATATTTTTTAATAAATGTTTCCTATAAATATAAATATTTATAAAAGACCAGTGTTACACACGGATAGGCTATGGAAGCCTATTAATATAACTTGCTTTGACCTACAGAATTACCTTTTAAAAGATGACCAGATGTACCTTGTGCTAAACAACTTGCAACCAGAAGCGGAGTATGTGGCCAAGGTCCAGGCCTCCCCAATGTCAGATTACCGTGGTTACTGGAGCGAATGGAGCTCCAGTATAGAATGGAGGACTGTTGAACGGAGACGTATAGGTAAGGAAATTACCGGTAGATCAGTTTATACGTTACTTGCTGTTCCGGAATACATTCAGGTAATATTATTGTAAGATATGGTCAAATGTTTATCTCTTTGCCTGCATTGTATAGGAGGAAATGATTTATGGTGGTTGACCATGGTACCCTGTTTGGTCCTATGCTGCCTTTTAAAACTGTGAGTATAACCGATTTATAATCGTTCGAACAGTGTTTTGATTAACTTGTCTCAATATATTTAGGTCAGTCAATAAATTAAATGTAATTTGTTTAGCATGTCAACCAAAAGGCCAACCACTCTGACTGTCGTTACAGGTCTTGAATGGATAAAAAAAAATTGTCTAAGGCAAAAATAGATTTGCGAGCAAAATGTTAATTGTCTTGATGTTTACAGAAAGCGTGACACATAACCTCCCACATTCAAAGAAACCACAGCTGCTGCTCTTTGCTTGCAAATAGAATTGTACATAAATGGGTGAGAAGACAGGAAGTCAGAGCTGCTTAGATTATTAGTGCACCAAAACTAAGTGATGATAGCACATTCGGCATGTCAGACTTTCTCAACCCCACAACTTACCATTTAACCCCTATTATGCGAAGTATTAGAAGAATTCTTAACAGAAAGGAAAATGAAACAGTACGTTTCATTTTTTTTTTATGTCACCTTCATGTATTATGTCCTTTATGAAAACTTTGACTGCCACTTCTGTTTTTTCCCTTCCAGAGTGTGGCCTAAGAGTTACACCCCAAACCCAGAGGTCTTTTTCAAGCCCCTCTACCACACATATGGAGGGGACTTCAAGGTACTGTACACATTACTTTCAAAACAACAGTTACTCAAGGTGTCTGTGGGACTTGCTCTTTAACCCATCCAGCAGGTGTTGCCTGAAGGGGGAACTTCTACATGGCAAACAGTGGGACTTTCCGAACATCACATTGTGTGAATACACATATGACGGGGGGGCATTAGCGATTCAAGGCTTCAAGGGCCTATTGATCCACGTGTATGTGGGCAGATGCATATGAGACGTGAGACTGTCATGATGTACTACATTATAGAAGCAGTTCTTCCCCATACGGAAAATGTCATGGTTGAAATCAAAACTCAGATGCTTGTCAGGGTTACATTTCAATAGTTTCCACTGCACAGAGGAGTGTTTTTAAAATAGTGATTTAAAAGATTCTGGTAACTAGTTATCTTGAGATCTATTCTTTTTTTCAGTGCAGTCCATAAGTATTTTGACTGAGACAATATGTTGTTTTGACTCCGTGCTCCATCACATTGGATTTAAAATGAAACAATGCGCAGGTGCAGACAGTTTAAATGAGGGTATTTACATATATTAACCCTGGATTGTCCGTCAGTTGCAGTGCCAAAACATAACAGCCCCCTAACCTTATTTTACAGAAAGGTTGGTATGCTAGTTCATTTTTCTGCACACTTTCCTCTTGCCGTCACTCCGGTATATTGTGGCATTTTTCTGTACACAGTTCCTTTTCCCAGAGTTCTGCAGGGCCATTATGGTATTTTTTGGGCCATTCAGTTTTTTAGGCTAACTAGTGTTTTTGCACTTTACAGTCCAGCCTGTTTAGCTCTTCTGGAGAAGTCTTCAGCAAATGGTTGTGGCTGACACATCCATACCTACATCTTTGAGAGGGTTCCTGATCTGATGGACAGTTCTTATCGTTTTTGTCTTGATTTTGTCATTATTTGTAGAGGTCTTCCAATATATACAAATCATTTTGTTTTCATGTAAAACATTATCATTCAGCTTTGTGTCCTTAAATCCATCTTAGTCTGGTTTTAACTCAAGTTTCTGTGAATTTCCTACCAAAGTGAACCGCCATTCAATGTAACAGTGACACAGAGCATTGAAAAATACAATGTCACTTGGCAGATGCATAAAAACATGTATCTTGATAGTTCTTTAATGTACATAGTACATATTAAAGAAAAGAACATGCCTCCAAAGGTAAACTAACTATATTTTCTATTACATTTTTCCTATAAATATTTATAAAAGACCAGTGTTACACACGGATAGGCTATGGAAGCCTATTAATATAACTTAACAAGGAAGAGGTCTACCTTGGTGAAGCAGGTCACTTGCTATTACTGAGATAGCTTGGGCTATCTTCTGAATGTTCTAGATATTTGGGTATTTCTAGATGGTTTGTCTAATATGGTTTAAAATACTCTCAAATTAAAGGTGATACGTTTTACTTTGTCATCATAGGATAGTTTAGAATTCAAAGTGCTGTAAGACAGTGAACAGAGACACAACAATGACATTTTCAAAATATATTGACTGCACTGTATTTATAAAAAAAAAAAAAAATTATGAAGGGTTAGTGTCTGCACCTATCATTATATCCTGATGAATGATGAAAGAAACTATTGATACATTCTCAATGATCGCCTTCCCATTGCCCCTCTGCCCTCGATTTGCATGTGTTAGAGGTCATGTTGGCTCAACCATAAAACATGTGTCCAGCAACTGTGTGAGTATAAATGATTGAGGGTGTAATGGCTAATTAAATCTTCCAGTGGCCTCTTCCCATGAAGCTGCAACAATAAAGTGAAAACCCATAATGCACCTCATCCTTTTTGAGTTAGGATAGGCGTGCCTAATTACTTACATGAGATATTAATTTGTTTGGATCTGATTTTGTATTTGTAAAACACGAAATATCTGCTTAATTGAATACCTGCTTGATTAAACATTTGTTTAATTATTTATGAATAGCATCTTTCTAGTCAAGAGCACGTCCCAAAGTTAAGTCTAATATTCATCTGCAATATTCAAATGGAGGTTCTTCGAGCAAGTTGTTATTAGTAGCTTCTGTCACTGTCTGAAGAGAAGTGCTTTACTCAAAGAAATTGCTACAGTAATTTAATGCAAAACAAAAACGTTATTAAAACATGTGATGCCTTTGATGGCGAGGTCCATGTGAGAGTCCTTTTTCTCCCAGTTGAGCTCTCTCGCCATCTCTCTAATAGTTCCTCAATTGCAGTTATTTTCAATTCCAGTAGAGGGAGGTAATGTCCATATGAAAATTACTTAATGCCTAACGTGTGTTATTCAAATTGAATATGTATTCAAACCAACGTTTTCTCTGTTCTTTGAGTTGACCAGACAGGAGTCCAAGTTTTACTAGATTTGATTAGATAATGATGATCATCCTGTGACTGAGGTCCTTAATCCTGCTGGTGCAAATGCAGATGCAATGGAAATGATTACACAAAGACCATCTAGCCACATGTAATGTAAACAAGCTCTTAGGGGTCTGAGATAACAAAAGACAGCAAACCCTACTGGAAAGTCTGATTGGAAGACCTGATTTGTTTTATTCCATAAAGGGAAATATATTTATAAAAGATTTAATAATTATTTAGTGCATTTACTTTTACTATTTTGCATGTTGTTAAGTAATAAAGACATCAAAATGTACTTTTAACAAGGTAACTATGAAGCTGGTTAAGAAAATGCCAAGAGTGTGCAAAGCTGTCATCAAGGCAAAGGGTGGCTACTTTGAACAATTAAAAATATAATTAAAAATAAATAAAGACCCTATATTAAGTAAAGGTGTCCAAACTTACTGAATTTTAAAACTTTTACTTGGTTGTTTTCTGATTGGCAATTTTTTTTACTCCTACCCAAGAATCAATACAATTACTTTAAAATGTACTTTAAAAAGCCCTTTTAAATGAGCTGTCACAACATGTTTTTCCAGATACACAGCATTGTAGTAGCTAGGAGGCTCCCTTGCCCAGGATTGGGCTAGTTTGAGTAGTTTCTAAATATGAGTAAATTATAGTTAACATTTTTACTTCAGTACTCAGTTTCAGTACCTACCCATTACTAAGTGTGGATTGATGAAATAATTGTTAATAGTTACAATGTGGGTTGTCAGTTTCAAAAAGACTGTAGGTGGCAGGTCCCAAAAAAATTGAAAGATTAACTTGAGTTACAGGAAACTGTGAGAAGATTCACTCACAGCAGCCCTCTGATGAGTGATAACACAAATGCTACAGACTGACATTTTAATTGTCACTTCTCTCCCAAATGAGACATGTAGTTTTCTATTTATTCTCAACCATCATGTACATTAACGAAGTACTATCTGATTGCACAGATGTATTTTAAGGAGTGAAGTGATATATATTTTGTTATTTATTTGAAGATCATGGCAGATGTGCTGATTTATAGTATAAACCCAATGTCAGTGATGATGGCACAAACATCCCTTGCCATACCATATGCATTAATATATACAATACATACAATACACGAAATCAAGAAGAAGAAAAAACTGACTGCAGTGAACAAGATAGGGGGCTTGAAGAGCATATATTTATGTTAGTGATTAGAGAACCATACAGCTCAGTTTTAAATTGTGTATTAAAAACAGACCACAAAGCGAAAAAAGAATTTACATTGAAGGAGAAGACGGGCAGAGGAGCCTAACCTGTTGGCGTCTCAATCGCTTTTAGATTGCTTTGGCCAATAGAGGGGGGTGCTTGCTATAACAGCATCATTCACGATTCTACTAACTACTTGCTGGTGTTAGTTTTAGAGAGAACTGCTGTGGAAAACTCCGCCTGGAAATAACAGGTGTCAAGTAAATCCACAAAACAAACGTCTTTTCATGACAGTTTTCAATTGTTTCAGATACTTGCTAGTGAAAATATAATGTCAACATGTATTAAATAGATAGATAATCTGCTCTAAAAGGTTTTAAATAGGTTATGCTAGCTAATGTTAGCTATGTAGAAAAAGTTAGCTAGCTACTGTCATGGTAGCTTTGTTGAAAAACATGTAAACATGCAGTTGATGAGCTAGTTTGAAAATATAAATATATTAAACGCACAAATTATTTTGAGAATATGTATTTGTAGGTGACGATTTAAATAGTTTGGCATTATAATCAGTAGTGTGTAAAAGTATTTGTAAATGTTCATGGATAGCATAATGTTTTCAGTAAGAAGAGTGACAAGCAACCCTGAATAAAGAAAAAAATAATCTGAGAAATATACAGATTCGTTTGGGATAAGTATATTATGTAGTTACCAATCTCATAATAATTTTAACACACATTCTCTTTAACACAAGAACAAACATTTATTTTAATGCTATTTTGTCAATGCTATATTGCTATGCTATATTGTCAATCTTGTACGTTCTAGTCAAGGGCATACACCCTAAAACATCGTTATGCAGAAACAAATGTAATAGCTTAACTTAGTATATGATACAAATCACCGTAATAATACAAACAAGCTAGACTGCTAACCCTGTTTCTCAAAAAGTATTTTATTTTTTTCTCCCATCTATTGTCACGTCAACCACCCATATTGCATCATTGCCTGCTTTTGTGGTTTTCATGTGGGCCAAAAATTATTAAGCGCCGTTTTCCGCATGCTGAGAGAACCCATCCCTAAAGTAAAGCAGCAACATGCTTAAGACAAAAAGG
The DNA here is from genome assembly GCA_016801125.1 of Novumbra hubbsi. Classification (NCBI taxonomy): domain Eukaryota; kingdom Metazoa; phylum Chordata; class Actinopteri; order Esociformes; family Umbridae; genus Novumbra; species Novumbra hubbsi. The sequence continues at coordinate 49,710 of JACXGK010000641.1, forward strand.
TAATTGTCCTAGAATGGACAGTCAAAGCCCAGATCTCAATAAAAGTCAAAATGTGAAACGTTTTGAAAAGTGCCCTTCACAAATCTCTATCCGAATTTACGGAGCTGGTGCACTTTTGCATAAAAGGGTCGGAAATTGCTGTGTCCAGATGTGCAAACTGGTAGAGACCTATCGAAATTGACTCAAGGCTATAATTGCTGCCAAATGTGCCTCTACCAAATATTGTCTGAAGTGGGTAAATACTTATGCAATCAATTATTTATTTATTTGCTTGTGTAATTTATGTAGATTCTTATTTGTAGATTCTGTCTTTACCATGAAATTATGGGCTTTTTTGTGTTAAACAGCTTCGGCTGGTCCCCTCAAGGATATTCACAGACGTGTCTTGAAGTCACTCCAGCATTGTCAAATTGTCCATTGTCATTTTTCAAATCCAGTGTCATTATTAGGTTTTCATCAAGGATCTCTGTATGGTGTTCTATTCATCCTTCCCTTAAAGCCTAAAAAAGTATGTATATAGAATATTTATATTTCAGCATTTAATTTTCAACAGATATATATAAAACAAAATCGTTTTGTTGTTATGGGGTATTGTTTGTAGACATATGCCACATTTGTATTTAATACATTATTAAATCAAATCAAGAACACATCAGCATGAAAGTGAAGGTGTCTGAATATTTTCCTAAAGCACTACAAAACATGCATCTTTTCAGATGAAAAACTGTGATTGGATTCTGCAAATCTTGTCTTTACCCAGATAAGATGTGGTACACTTCTGAAAAACCTTTCTGCTGCTGAAATGCTGAATGCATAGTTAAAGCAGACATGTTTTATTTTCTAAAGATTTACAGGTGCTTATAGGGAGATAAACATGTTTGCATCAAAACTACCATTATGAAGTGTTATAAAATGTCAAAACAATGACTGTTCTGGTCAGATGAGACCAAAGTTTTCCCTTTCACGTAAACTCAATCATTGGATTTGTTACCTTCTTGGACACCAGCCTTTAGGTATCATTTGGAATTTAAGGTCCCTCTATTTAGCTTTTCCTCTCTTGTGCTAAACAAAGTTCTTGCTCTAATAAGATGCAATTGCATAGATGGTACAAAAAGAGTGCACCACATAAATGACCTGGACAACCATTACTCATTCATTTCAGCTTTCTGGCAGAGGGCAGCAGGGTTCATATCAACTTTTTTCAGTTAGGTCCAAGTTATTTGGAGCTATTCATTGCCCCCGCTATCTTAACCAGAGCCCTTGTTCCTGCAGAAAATGCTGCCAATACAATTTTCAGAATATTTTCAAACGTATTCACTCCCTCCTCATTTCATTAAGTTACAACATACAATGTATGACCCCAAACATGCAGCCAAAGCCACACTGGAGTGGCTTAAAATGGTTACATGTCCTGGATTGGCACTTTAAGGGCAGGTTTTTACAGTAGTTATTTTTACCTCTCTTATACATGTTCCTCTTTAATCATACATTTTCTTATTTGTTTTCACAGAAATGGGTTGGACCTATCTTTATCTTCAGTGAGCTGGAACCCTTGGGAGGAAACCCACCTGCACAATTGATGACTGAGAAGCAGCTAGATATCCTCGGGTTGTCCAGGCTGAGTTTGGAGGAAGACAGTAGCAGCAACACCAGTATGGACCGGGACATCTGTCACTCAGCTGGACACATTTCTATCGATACAGTGATGGTGTCTGGGGAGGAGGGACCAGTTTCAGGGAGCTCTTGGGATTCATACAGGAACAGGAATGGTGGGGGAAGCTTCTCCCCACATTCTGGAAGCAGCAGAGGAGGTATGGACAGTGGGGTCAATGGCCCCCTTGGTTCTGGGGCAGGTGAGGAAGTCTGCATATCTGGGAAGAGTGAAAGTCGGGAATCAATAGAACTGCCTGAGTGGCAGCTACAGGTACATGCCCGTAACTATGGACCAGAGCAGATTTCATTGGACTCTGAGGATGGCTACCCTCCTTTGGGGCTGGACCTGGACAGTGTAGACACCATTGACAGTGGTGTGTTTGTGGAATCTGACTGTAGCAGTCCTGTGAACTCTAACTATGATCCTGAGGAGCAGAAAAACTCTTTACTGAATGGGACAGACATCTCCCACTCTAACTATGTAAAACAGTGGGTAACCGATGACACTGTGCAAGGGGAGGCAACCCACTCATGACAGGACAAGGTATTATGAGTTTTTACTGTGAGGTTGCGGCTTTTACTGACAATAATTTAGCACATTCGTACCTTTGCTTTACTATCTGGTAGAGGACAAAATGGAGTATGAACGATTTCTTCCAATTAGATTAGAATAATTCAGTCAACTCTCAATTACATGTTTTTCTAGACTAAAGTTTTAGATTTCAGCCTTCATGTGCATTTATTGTTCTTTTAAAGCTGTTGAGTTGATTTTACATTTACTGATTTTACGTTTACTTGTTTCATTACAATTTTGGGGGTTTTGCTTGGTTATAACCGTTAAACTAATTGTATTAGGTGTCTTTGTTATTTTCTTCAAGAATCAATAAATACCTTTAATAATTCATAGTTGAAAACTATAATGTGAATTATGTTGCAACTTCCAAATGGGGCAATTTGTTTTTCCCTATTACTAGCATAAAGTGTAAATGTCCAAAATACATTTGCATTTAATTTTCAACGTTGTTTTTTCAAATATTTTCTTCTACAACATTGTTCTGTATAAGATATTCCCCATTCACACTATGTTGCCGATCAGTTTGCATTGACATGCAGTCTCCTCCACCACTAAACCAATTCCGGTCTTGTTTGATAAGAGATGCGTCATGTATTTTTTTCATTTCATTCTTGTAAATACTAGAAGTAGGATTATACACACTGCACATTAAATGCAGCTGTGGGCTTTGTGCAATCCACTTGCAAAGACAACCACAATGCTGAACAAGTGCCTTCAGGCAGAGGCAAATGGGTTTTCGGCCAATATATCCTGATGCTGGATGAGGTAAATAATGCTGTAGACCTCAATTAGCGCCCCAGGTCCAATGGAAGCCAAATAGCCCAATTAGACAGCAAAGATCTACCACCATGTATTACAGTAGTTATGGGTCCTTCTCTTTATACCCTGAAGAAGATAGTATCCAGTTATTGCTTCTTTCAAATACTTTAGAATTGTTTCACTCTATCAGCCAGCACCATGCTTAACCTAGTGTGCATTTTCTCCACGTTTAACATATGGGTTCTCCTCTGCCAACAGATTCTCAGTTCAACGCTAAAACCACTACAGGTGTGATCAGCCAAAGCAAGCTATTTGAGAGCTATCATGTAATATGTCCATATAACCATTTCCAATCCAAGTGCAAATTTGTTTTGCATATTCCACATGTTAGATGTCATTAAAATATAGGTTAAGCCCATGGACACCAGTAGTCTTTTGGCATAAAAATTTGAATTTATTAGTAGAAAACAACACTATACCTATTGTAAAATATGGTTTTGATATTACCGAAAATAAAAGCTTATTAACTGTGTTGTTTACCTTTTACAAACTCATCTTTATCAAGGTTTTCAGTATCTTTATTTCTGTATTCAATTCCAACTTAACTAATAAATACAGCTATGAGTGGCTGTAAACTGTGGTAAGCTACATCTGATAATTTGACATGCCACTCAAGATATCATTTTCTATAATCTATTCAAAAGCATTGCACTCGCACTCTTATCAGAGTTAAATCGCTATGTAATTTCCATTAGCAATGTAAACTGAGAAGTGTGAATCTGCAAATGATTTGACTGAACAGTACCGTGCAGTCTCAGTCTTAGGTACCTGAAAGTTATTAATTTGGGTAGTGTTAGAAATAAGTGTTTATTTGTAAAAGATGCATGTATTTATACATATTTTTTAATTTTTTATTAAAACATACAAAATATTTGGTCAATCAATGTATTTATAAAGCCCTTTTTACATAAGTAGTTGTCATAAAGTGCTTTCACAAAATACCCACCCTTTTCAGTGTTCTTAACACATGAAAGGTCATTGTCTGTAATTGTGAAGTCATTCACTGTGTCAGAGAGATATGAATAAGGCGTGGAAAAGCTTAATCAGATAAGAGGATCTGACTTCCTCTAGTCATCGGTTATTATGGTATCATGTTCTTTGACTTCACTTTATTCTCTCTATGAGATGCTCTACAACACCCGGGCATAAGGTAGTATGGACCTCTATTTAAACCTTTGTCTGTGTTTGTGTTGCATACTTCATAAATTACATTTAAATTCACATTTTGTGAATTATAAATTATATGTTTTTCCAGGGCCAGTTCTAGAATAGATGCTGAGATGAATTCTGTTCTAGCACTTTTAGCATTTTGGAAAATCATACAACTATCAAAAGGCCATTTTGCTAAAGGTACCGTGTAATATTCCATTGTCCTGTCCATTTTGTTTACATTTTGATTTAGGTCATGAGATTTAGGTTTGAAACATCATAACACAGTGAACATGGGTTGTAATAACATTTTGTGTTTTCTTACCTGCAATAACAGATCAACTCACCTGTGTAACTGATTATTGGTTGAACATTACCTGTACTATGAACATGACAGACAAACATGCAGGTGTCAAAAACATCCACTACTGGTTGGAATTTTATGAACAATTCGATCGGTGAGCCTTCTAATGTGATAATAATGATACCTGGCATTTTCTGTCCATTGTATAAAGTGAAGAAATTAAATGTACTGTTACATTTTTTATAAAAGAAAAAAAACGTTTCCACAGGACCACATTCAAATGTCTACTAGTGGAAATGGGAAACAGTTATGGTTGCTCATTTTGGGCAAGTTTTATGGACACAAGATCTTTTTCAAACCACAACACTTTCACTGTACGTCTTTGTTATGACATTGACTGCCAATCAAGCTATACAGCCTTGGCAGATTTTATGCCATCCAAACATAGTAAGTGCCCCTTTAAGATGAAAGTGAATTTCAAAAACATTGGATGTTTAAAAAACATAATACAAAAGGGAAAAAAATCTATAGCTGTCCAATGTGTATGTAATAAATAACTTTCTCTCATCAGTTCAATTAACAGCTCCCTATAATCTCACTGTCCAGTGGACAACAGAGGGTTACAGTGTCACTTGGCAAAGTGGATATGAAAAGCATCCATATATAGCTTTGAACATTGATTACCAACTATGCCTATACAAAAAGAATAAACAGGTAAATTGTATTGTAATTTCTTTCTTCTATGTCTTGTGAAATTCATTACATGATTACAAAACCATTTCCTGGACTTTTGTTTCTTAGGTGTCTTCTACTATGGCTAACATCCCTTCTACTTTTATTCCTGGAAATGCATTTGAGCCAAATACCACTTATGCTATGAAAATAAGATCCAAGATAAGATTGGAGTATTATTATGATGGACAATGGAGTCAATGCAGTGCATTAGTGCAAATTAGGACTGAAGCAAGGGAAGGTGAAGGTGAAAAAGTACTTTAGAGCCACTTTCATTGATAATATTTCATAGATTTTTTCATTTCTGCAAATAATGCATATTTATTATGTTATACACCACTCTAACCTGCTATCTACGTGTTACTTATTTTCCAAATTGTGCTATGGAGAAAATTGATACATGAATATACTATGCTTTTTCTGCAGCAAAACCAAATGTAGTCATTGTCCTAAGCCAGTTTGCATTTCCAGTGTGTCTGATTGCTGGAGTTCTGTTGTTTATATATTACAACCCCTACACAAGGTAACATTTTTAATTATTTTTCCTGAGAGGGAGTCTGATTTGGAAGCAAACAAACAGAAATCATAAATGATTCTTTGTGCCACAGAATGAAGATAAAAGCTTTCTATGACGTTCCAACTCCAGCCCCTTTCTTCCAACCACTCTACAAAAATTATAATGGACGTTTTCAGGTAAAGTTGACCAAAATATTCTCCCTGTTACTTTTTCTCTTTAAAAGTGGGATACAGATTATATCTAAATAATATTTTATTTATAGGATTGGCTTGTGTCAGATTGCAATCGGACACCAATATATAAGAAAGAGGAATATGAGACCATCGATACTTTGAGTATTGAGGCCAAACCTATAACAGAGGACCAGGAACTTTCAAGAAAAAAAGCATATCCCCTGGCATATGTTCACACTGCTTATGTTGGTCCCTCGGTGATGGACTGGGTCTGCAGTCACAGTCCAAATGGAAATGGTCCGGGAGACATCCCTTACACCCAGCTACCCTGGTCTACCTTAGAGCTACAGTTTGGAGGGGAAGCCACCACTCTCCCACAGGACGCTATGCTCAGCTGCAATGGTGACTCGGGATGTGAGGACTTAACACTTAGCCCTGACACCAGCTGGCCTAATAGTCCTATATCTAGTGAGCTAATGTGTATCCATGCTAATTCTGTACCCTTTGGAAAATCTTTAAATGTCTCATCCGCACATCCGTTTAAAGATACATAAACAATGTCCAGCCAAGGATAACATCTCTTAACTTTACTTAGTGAAGCAAGCAAATGTTATATAATACAACAAGAAGACAAAGATGGCCTACCTCTTTGGTTAAAAAAAGAGTCCAGAGCAATGCTTGTATTCTTGTATTACTGATAGTTGTGTAAGGAAAGTGCTTGTCTTTCGGCAAAATTTTTTAACCATTTCTGTATTTTAAAACATTGCTTCAAGATGGTGATTGATAAAGCAGAAATAACACCAAGCTAGCATGGCTAGCTTTTTTATAGCACAACAAGTGCCTACTTAATGAATTACAAAATCATGATTCATTACAAATAATATTGTTTTTACAGACTGGTTGCAAACGTTATCTTGTTATTTTGCTTCCAAGATGTGCGCACATCCTTGCCTGAGGTCAGTGACGATCACTAGAATACCGTCTGTACACTTTAAAATGATTATATTTGTGGGCCAGCACAGAAATTGCCCAGGAAAATTTATGTTATTTGCCACTGATGGTTTCCATCAACTTGTGAACACCAGAGGGGGCCAGAACTCAACACATTCTGTTATTTTTACTCTGTCTGTTAAAACATACCAAAGTACAGCTGATCAAGGTGAAGCGGTCCGTCTAACGCAATGTGCAATTGGATATAGACCTCCTAAATACAAGGGTGATATTAAAAGATTTCTCAGACTTCCTGTATTTTGTTTTACCTACTTCTGATTATTTTCTAATTTATGGGGATTTTAACATTCATGTTTGCTGTCCATTTAAGCCTATGGTTAAAGAGGGTTTACAACTTCACTCATTTAATCTCACTCAATCTGTTATGGAATCTATGCACCACCATGGCCATACACTAGATGTTTTATTATTTGGCTTTTCAATTTGCAAAGATAGCTGAGATATATTACTTTTATTTGTCTGCTCATAAACTGTTGTTTTTAATGCCACTCTTCCATGCTTACGCACAAAATATAAACTTCCAGACAACACCTCTCGCTCTATTAACCTTTCTAAAGGCTTCTCCTCTTACATGCAGTGTTAAGGCTCCCTCCTCTAGACTGAGCACAGAGGTTTTAGTCACTAGGTTCGATTCCACTTGCTCAGTCATCCAGAAATCAGTTGCTCCTTTTTGAAGGGGGGTACGAAAGCTCAAGCTCAGCCCTGGCTAAATAATATAACCAATACTACATGAGTGCAGAAAAGCGGAGAGAATATGGAATATGGACAAGTTGCAAGTGTCATATGAAATTCTGAGAGAGTGGTAATAATTTGTAAAAAATTAGGGGTGATATTAAACAGTTAAATATTAAGGATAAGCGTACGTGTTGTTAAGGTCATGAGTAAATTAATACGTTGACAAAGTAATATGTAAAACATTAAACATAATCGGGAAACTTGAAAACATAAAAACACTCTACGAATACATTTTTTATGTTAAATGTTTCCTTTGCGTCTTGATTCATTTGTTAACGGATAATTTTTTGATGCACAAACTATCGTCAGTAATGTGGCATCTGCAAAGAGGACCCAAACACAGCTCTTCAAAGCTGTGGAGCTAGCAACAATAGGTATGTTCTTTGAAATTATTTAGGGTTGAACAATTCATTAAAAACAAAGGAAGCTGCATCAGAACAAAATGTCTCTGTCAGCCAAACAATTGTACTGTTGGTATTGTTAAACACTGCCTTTCCACTATTACTGTAGTGCCCCTGTGACAAAAAGCTTGGACCCCCTTGTGGCCCCCTAAACGCGGAGTCTGAATAATTATTAAATAATAATGTTTACTGTAACTGGCCCCCCTAACAGTACAACTGGTCCCAGCTAGGCCCCCCGGGTGAAATGGTTTAGAACCGCCACTGGCCTAAAAACAGTTGTTTGGTCTATTGGCCACATACCACACCCCTATGGTTACTCCTCCCTCACCGGCCATAGTCCGGTGCACCTCTGCTCAGGTTAGTGCCTCAGTTCCTACAACGTTAGATTCTAGCGGGCGAAACCTTCTTGGACTTTAGGAGCTGGGATGGCGGAAAAGAGCCCTGACATAGGCTGCTCAGTTGGCCAGAGGTGTCCCGCCCTGTCTCCGGAAGAGAGAATGCTTTCACCTGGGATCGGAGCATCCAAATGGGTCCGTCTGAATGTTGGTGGGACTTACTTTCTCACAACTAGGCAAACGCTCTGTCGAGACCAAAAATCGTTCCTGTACCGACTGTGCCAGGCCGACCCCGACCTCGATTCTGATAAGGTACGGAGATAGCTAAAGTAGCCGTCTGCTAACTAACGTTGTGTAAAGAAGTTAGCTAACTTAGCACAACTTGTTAGCTTTTTGTTGTTGTTGCAATGTCAGACATAATTTGATGACTTTATTGTTGCGATTAAACCAGACAGGTAATTTTTCAAGTGAACTAGCTAACACATTTCACTGACTATCTGAAAAACATTAGTTGCCAACTAACATTGACTTACTAAGTCGTTAACTAGCTAACGGTTACTAGCTAAATAGCTACCTACATACAGTTATGTATCCGTTAGCTTCTGTAGTTCGCTGCCGTTAGTTTGTCATTTGCCCGTTGTCTTGGAGAACCGACCCTTGTACAGATCTAACTTAAGTAAATGTGTAAAAAAAAAACATCATTTGTTAGCCACCCAGTTTATGTTACTATGTGTGCATTCAGTTGGCCACCAATTAGTTAAACGTTTCTTCAACATAAAACCAAAAGAACGAAACACTGTTTCGTTATACTTATCTTACATTTTGTTTGTGAAGTATCCCATTATACCAACTGTTTTCAACTGTTTAAATGGGGCCCAATATACTATCACCCATTATTAATTGTTTTCATAAAGGGCGCTTTGACTCCCTCTATTTATTTTCCATAATGGTGAAGGGGCATTGCCATATTTCTAAGCAAGTATGCTAATCCACATGTTTCTAAAAATGTGTTTAGCTGTTTCCTGATTTCCAATCCTCAATGGTCACCATGCATCATTTAACAGCATGATGACTTTTAGAAGCCAGGAAAATATCTTACCAAACATGTTGGCCCAGTCATACAGATGCGGTTGCATTGAGCCACGGATCCACACCATGCCAACCGAACAGTTTATTTAGGTCAACACATGCTTTTCTAGGCTATTTTAACAATGTATGCTAATTTGCATTTCTAATTTGAATATTTAAAGGTGTACATCGATGTTTGTTCCGGTCCATCAGCCTTGTATTGTGCCAAGGGGAGATGTTGGCCCTTTTTACTGATTCGTGTTAATGGTGATCTTTATTAAAGCTAGACTTCGGGGATTCTACATAGATAATTAGAATGCTAAATGTCAGTTACTCAATTTTGGCTCTTCGGGAGTTTGTGGCACTAACCACATTTCTTGTTGTTCCCAGGTCTAGATACTGTGCTGTTCATTCAGCTGTAGGCTTATGTACAATATAGATATTTGTTGATAGATTGCTATTGATTGTGACTTGTAGTTCAACTTTTTCAATGACTTGCATATTTTGAAATGTATTCAGTTTTTTTCTTTAGGATGAGACGAGTGCCTATTTGATAGACAGAGACCCAACCTACTTTGGTCCTGTGCTCAACTACCTGAGGCATGGGAAACTGGTGCTCAATAGAGGCCTTGCAGAGGAAGGTATGAAGAGAATGTCTTGGGGAAATTCTGGCATGTTGAGCCATTCTGTAATCTTTGTTGCTGTTGCTTTACTCTTTGTTGCTTTATATCGGCGGCAATTATTATCTGCTGATTGTATGACAAAAAAGTATTTGTTATATGTATACATTTTTGTAAACACACGTCGCTATTTGATTATGATTTATTGTCTGTCATTTATATCCAGTGTAATGCAAATTTGTATTTGTTTTATCTATATTTTTTCTATTCATTATGCTTATTTTTTATAAGTTAAAAATATATGTTTTGTGTTAGTGAACTTGCATTTGTTAAAACTAGATGGATCGTCAAACGCAAACATTTGTGTTTTTTTATGCCAGGCTACATACACATCAGTATCTGTGTTTTCCGATTGTGTTATATGAAGCCAAGAATTGTGTTCTCTATTTTTAATCAATAACATACATGGTTATTTTTCCATGGTGGATGTTTTAATAACAAGAGAAAATTAATAATGTTAAAAACTTCTCTGTTTCTCAAGGTGTATTGGAAGAAGCTGAATTCTACAATATCACTTGCTTGATCAAACTGATCAAAGACAAAATAAGAGAGAGGGACTGCAGAACAGCCCAAGTGAGTGGACTCATTTATGTCCAGTTGTAATCATTCATACAGACCGCTTAGTCAAGTAGACATGACATGCCAATGTCCCAATTTTTCCCTGTCACTCTTGTCAAGTGCATTAGGTCAGTATTTGGTACATACTAGATATCTCTTACTTTGAGTCCAAGGGTATGTTGTATGGAACCTACTGAGAGCCCTTGATTGGTTGTCTTGTCCATCTATGAATTAAAATGAGTCTTTCCACAGCTCCCTATAAAACATGTCTATAGAGTTTTGCAGTGCCAAGAAGAGGAGCTAACACAAATGGTTTCCACCATGTCAGATGGGTGGAAGTTTGAGCAGGTATTTATTTTTTAAAAGAGAACATACAGGGGAGTTCATACATAAAGTTGAATTAAAAACAAATTGTCTTAGTCACTAGATAATAGAAATGTGTAGAAAGGGATGCCTTGCGATTAGTTCCAATACTGTAACTTTTTATTTTGTCCAAGTGGTATTGATTCTTATGTAAAAAACTTTTTGAACATGCTTCCTCTGCTCTTTTAATTTAACATAGCAGGCATAAATTAACTGCCTGAGTGGACAAACCGTCTAACTTTATTTTATCTTGAAACTGGATAGTTATAGTTTCTACCAACCCACTGAGAGTCTCTCAAACATTTCCCTTAATGTTTCTCCCTTATTCCATTCTCTTCCTCCTCAGCTGGTCAGTATTGGCTCCTCGTATAACTATGGAAACGAGGACCAGGCAGAGTTCCTGTGTGTTGTCTCTAAAGAGCTACACAACCAATCATATGGCACAAGCGGTAAACCAAGTGAAAAGGCCAAGGTATGTGTCCCAGTACTGCACTCAATATGCTAACATTGTTAGTGTCAGTCAGTGTCGTTGTCTCATACTTGCATGCATTTCATCTGTTTACTGGTCATGCATCAGAGGAGCATGTGGAAGTGCCCCCTTTATTGGCACATTGTTTTCCTCTCTCCCCTGCATCTTTTCCCAAGATCTTTACTGTGTAGGAGAACATTTTTTTTATTTTATTTTTTATCACCATTCCTGGTAAAGTAATTATCCTATGAATTCAGTTTGATTGTTTTCACAAGCTTCTTTTACTTCTTAACTTTCTTTAAATTTAAGTTTTTTATAAAACCAATTTGCTGAATTTGTGCTTTACAGTTGATATGCATTTATCATTATTAGCAAGTGAGTGATCACACATGTGCACTATATAGACAGCTGGGCAGCATGTTGGAAATGTTCAGGTTGCCACCCCTGACAGCCTTTACCCATACAAAACAATGAAAGTTGGCAAAAGAAAGTGTATATGTGGGTGTCCATTATCAGAATGCTAACAATAGTAGCATAAACAAGCAATTTTCCATGGACACTAGAAGAATATGTAACAGCTCATTACCAACTGTCGCTCACTTTCAAATTTTGAGATTTAGATTTAGAGAGCTCTGGCCCAGAGAAGGAAGCAGCGTTATACATAGTCTCTTTGCATGGTAGTGTTGTAACTTGCATTTGTGGATGCAGCGTTGTACTGTGTTCACAGACAATGTCTATATATGAATATAGTGTTTAAATGTTTTTAATTTATTTTACACAGCATCCCAAAGTTTCTTGGGAAACCAGGTTCTTCTGGTGCACTATGAAATCAAAGATGGGCTGAAGTTGGCAAATTGGCCTGGCCTGGCATTCATTATGCCTCCTCATCCATGCGTTACAGATCCTATGAAATTCTCTGTTCAAAGGCAGTCTTTCGTTTTCACCAAACATGTTGTCTTTGTACTCAAACAACTCCATCGTTGACTCAACTGTCCAGAGCACATTGTTCCAGTAGTTTTGGTCTTTACCAAGATATTGTCTGGCAAATGTCATCCCCTCCTATATAGGCCAAGTTTGTCCTGTTGACGCCAGCATTTTTACATTGACTTATTCCATTCTTTTTCAGGGTGATGTTAGAATTGAGCTTAAAATCCATTTGTCTAAATATAAAAAAAGACAACTTTCCAGAGGTAAATCCTTTACATAACTGTACGTGTTGACTGATCTAGGAAAAAGCCCCATCCCAATTTGTCAGCAAATTGGCTAGTAGAGCTAAATAGATTGCAAACAGGTTGGCATAGTGGGTATTTAAGCATTACCATAAGAACAGACACTGCATAATCGGTGTTTAATCATTACCATAAGAACAGACACTGCATAATGGGTGTTTAAGCATTACCATAAGAACAGAAATTGCACTACTGCAGCTGCCGAGAGTGATTGTGGCAAAACTGCACAGAGAATGTGGTCCACTCCAAGGAAACGTGTGCATGAATATAGTCATTTCTATTATGTGAAAAATGAAATGTGATGGTTTCAAAAAGATTAATGGCATATGGGTGTTTAAACATTACCATAAGAACAGACACTGCATAATGGGTGTTTAAACATTACCATAAGAACAGACACTGCATAATGGGTGTTTAAGCATTACCATAAGAACAGACACTGCATAATGGGTGTTTAAACATTACCATAAGAACAGACACTGCATAATGGGTGTTTAAGCATTACCATAAGAAGAGTGATTGTGGCAACACTGCATGGAGAATGTGGTCCACACCAAGGAAATGTATGCATGAATACAGTCATTTCTATTATGTGAAAAATGTAATGTGATTGTTTCAAAAAGATTAATGGCATATTTCCTGTTTTCACTGTTAACATTTCTTTTGCAGATTCTTCAAGAACAAGGTTCTCGAATGTGAAGAACCTGAGCGCTCCTTAGTTTTATGATGTCCAGATAAATACACACTATCCACATCATATTCAAATGAACATTATGGCAAGCTAGCTAACTTCAGCCCTAACATTTTCACACCTTTTTTTTTTTCTCCCAAACAATAGGGCTACCTTTTTTTTGCCTAATACTCACACAGGTAAAGGACTGTATCACTGCATTAGGCAGGTATATGCATGTCATTTGTAAAAACTTAAGCAAAATGGGCCTGGACATTTATACGTGGTCCATTATTCACTCAGGGTCTCTAATAGTTTTTTGTAAGATGCATTACATCAGCAATGTCTGATTGACTTTATTATTCATATCCATGCATAGCACATTATGCCAGTCCTTTACACACAAAATCAAACCTCTTAGAGATGTTTATGGCATAGCATGTTTTATGTTTAGATTTGACTTTTTATATGGAGTTGTACTGAATCATAGTGTTAGGGATATAGAATCCGTTGACCCTTATGTTTGTGTTGTTACATGTCATTTACCAGAGATGACCTGCACTCACTTTATTATGTACACCGGCTCTTTTATGCAAATAGCCATGCAGTAAACCATGTGGCTCCAATTTACTAAACAACTTAATGTCAGATATATAAAGCATGCAGAAATGGTTATGGGTTTTAGGTGTTTGACAAATCATTAGAATGGGGAAGACACTTGATCTTAGTGATTTTAACCACGCTTTGATTGTTGGTGCCATGCATTTTGGTTCCAGTATCCTAACGAGCTGACCTTGGATTTTCACATACTGCAGTGTCTGAAGTGATACTACATGGGTGTACCTAATACATTGGGCAGTGAGTGTATGTCCTAAATATCCTGCCAATCATCATCATTGGAGGATATTGCATCAATTGTTTTAGTTATGTGAATGTGAATTGTACACAGGATTACACTGTTACGAGCATTGAGGTGATATTAATGAATGCCTGATGTTAATTGACTATATCTTGTCTTCCATACTTAGGACTGATGTATTTTAGTATACACTATGTACTCTGCCTAGAGCCGGGTTCTATAGCTTTTCCAGATCATTCACATTTTTTTTAAACCTAAACTGAAACTCTTTATTCAATTAGTGAACTAATCATCAAGCCTTTGACTATTTGCATCGAGTGTGCGAGTTTAAGGTTAAAACAAAAACATGTGAAATGTCTGGGAAGGCCCAAGGAGAGTTTTAAGTAAACCTGACCTAGAGCCATTTGAGGTTTTCATATTTATATTTAGTTACAATTTTTTTGTTTTTTATTTCAGTGTCGGTTTTACACATTAGACTTTTGTTTGCAAAACAATCACTGCAAGCCTTATTTGCAATGAGCAGATAATAATATGATAGTGACTGTTATTGACTTGTTGCCTATGACCAGATTTCCATTTTACGTGAGAAAGGAAAAAGCCTTTTTGTCTGCATTTAGACAAGCTGCCAATTATCATATTCTTTTGTTTTTCTGCATGGTTATGTCCAGGTCTGTTAGTTTGTTTTTGTGTGTATACACAACCTTTAAGCTTCTGCAGTTCAACAAAGTTAAGAGGTGTATAACAACAGCAAAACACTGTCTCCAGATTGTAGCTGTTTGCAATCACTCAGGTTCTGAGTTACAAGGCTTTGGTTATGTAACTATGAAATGATCTATACAAACAAAATTATTATAGAATTTTATTAATAATTGACTTTATTTGTAACTCTGCTTTTCTCAAAACCAAGGCAATGAATTTTTTTTTAACGCAGATCAATATAAGACAATTCCATTGCCATTTAAAAATTAAACTTAAGACTGCTTGATTTTGAATACACAAAATTGTCGCTTTCTTTAAATGACCAAATCAATGTCTGAATTTTATTTTGTTGTCAGGGGTGACATCTTTTTGGTAGTGTACATGCATATCTATTAGCTTTTTTTAGTCTGGATTGAATGACATTCAGACATGTTATTATCAGTGCATGGTCCTTTTTCTAACACAAAGGGCTTTTACTTGTGGAATACAAGCTATAATATTTACGGGGGCCAATTGGATACTTCTTCTCTAATCAAGGTAAAGTTTACATGTCTAATGTGTTAAATGAGGCTTAAATGAACATTTGCCATTTGACTAGCACTGATTGTGTCTATCCTGCAGTGTTAGTAAATGCACTCTGAACAGTATGCCATGTGTTTAGTGCGGTATCTTTGAGGCCAGATTTGTAAACACAGGAGATGTCAGGCAATGCATGCATGCATGACCTGATGCACCTTCAACCATGCTCATAGCTCAGCAGAAGCAACTGCACTGTGACGCTTGAGTTTATATTTAACCTTTTGTTTTCTTTTCATTAAGATATGCTTTCTCTATAATTCTAAATGTATCCATTATCCTGCTAACAGAGACAGAAAGGCAATTGTTATGAGCTTCTCTTGCTTTTTCTAGAGATTACTATCCTATAAAATGTTTTGTATTTGTCTTTTTTATGCTTTCTTTATATAAATAGTATATATAATAGCAGGTTTTGACTTTTGGGAAAATACGTGGTGATGATAGATTTGGGGATTTTAATAAATGGAAATTAAGACTATTTGAACTGTTGCAAATCTTTAGAATACCAATCATGTTTTTGATGCTGAGAATAACTAAACATTATTAGACACTTCAAATACATGTCAGTCCATAATTAATTGGACTTTGTGATGTTTTAGATTCAATTTGAACAAATAATAGATTAATGGATATCAGCTTTACTTTTTAGGGTATTTGCAGTCATTACACGTGAATCATTTAGTTGTTGCAGAAATGTTTATACACAGTCCCCCTCATTTTAGGGAATCCAAAGTAATTAGAAAATTGGCTGCTCGGGGACCTCTAGCTGTGTTGTTGCATTGTTAGTTCATGCACAAGAATAAAAACATTTTAGAGGTGACATCTAGGTGTGGCATTTAGATTCAGAGTCTGTTGATGTCTTTTAACCTGAGGAAAAAAGTGTCATTGACAGAAATGCAGGCCATTCCAAGGTGGAAACATCTGGAAACCTTGATCAAAGATCAAGATACCCAAAACACTGAGTGTGCTGAAATAAAACAAATGGGTTGATTTAAGAAAGAAAGCGCGTTTGAGCTCAGCAACACCGTAATTAACAAAATGAATCTCCCCAAGATCAGACTTTCCAGGAAGTAGGCAAACATGTCACACGCTACCTTAGAAGCAGGCACAAGGGCTATAGCCATGTCACATATCTACATAGCCCCAACCCTGTCCCCTTGAGCATTTTAGTGTTTAAACAAGAACCAGAACATCAACTATTTTCCTGGCCCCCCATGTATTTGTCAAGCTCCGCTTAGCTTAGCACCGGGGGGTAGGGGGAAAGAAAATCCTGTCCCGGTGCCTGAAAGAAGGTGGATGCCTTGTTATGTCTTGGGCATGTATGCCTGCCACTTGTACTGCCGAGCCTTCCTTCATTGATGATGTAGCTTGCTTGCTGCAGCTGCTAGAGGAATTCTCCAGCAGCTGTGTCGAAAAGTATAGAAATGTCTTTTCAACACCCAGACACGCATTCGTGAAGTATTTAGGCTCCTTCCCTTTTTCCACATTACAGCCCTCTGATAAAATGTATCAATCTGCACACAATACACCCTAATGTACTTCCAAAAAGTATCACATTTGCATATTCAGACCCTTTGCTAAACTTGAAAATGTAGTTCATTGGCATCGTGTCTCCACTGATCATTCTTGAGATGTTTCTACAATTTTATTGGAGTTCGCCTGTGGAACGTTCTAATTGTTTGGAGATCATTTGGAAGGGGCACACACCTGCATATTTTCAACGATTAGTCATAACAATTTGACTGGGGATGGGATATATTAGGCAGCCAGTGGACATTTTGTTCTCAAAGGTTAATGGACATGCGTAAGGATCTGAGCGACTTTGACAAGGACCAACTTGTAATGGCTAGAGGACTGGGTCAGAGCATCTCCAGAACCGCAGCTCTTGGGGGGTGTTCCTGGTCTGCATTGATCAGTACCTAACAAAAGTGGTCCAAGACAGGAAACATGGTGAACTGGCGACGTGGTCATGGGCGGCCAAGGCTCGTTGATACACGCGGGGAGCAAAGTCTGGTTTGTGTGGTCCGATCCGAAACAGACGAGCTACTGCAGCTATAATTGCTGAAACAGTTAATGTTGGTTGGCATGGGGCTGCGTACCAACTTTACCAATCAGACCTTTATGCTAGACTAGCCAGATGAAAGACACTCCTTTGTAAATGCACATGAAAGCACGCCTGAAGTTTGTCAATTCGCCAAAAGGATGAGAAACAATATTCTCTGGATCGGTCTGCCCTGCTCTGTTCATCTGTCCCTTAATCATGTCTAGACGCCACGTCCCTGTTGTTGATAAACATCTGCTCAGCATTATCCTGCCAACACCATATTTCACAGTAGGGATGGTATTAGCCACCTTAATGAAAACCTCCTCATGACTTCAGACTGGGGGAAAGGTCCCCCTTTCATCAGGAAACAGCCCACAGCCAAAACAACACAGGTGTGGCTTAGGATCAAGTCTGGGAATGTCCTTGAGTGGCCCAGCCAGAACCTGGGACCCGATTGATTATCCCTGGATAAAAATGGCTATGCCCGTCAACTAGACAGAGCTTGACAGGATCTGCAAAAAGGAATGGAAGAAACTCTGCATATACAGTTGTCTAGATTTTAGTGTCACACCTAAGAAGACTTCAGGCTGGAATTGTGGCTCAACAAAGTAGTTTGAGTGATGAGGTCTGAGTAGTTATGTAAATGTGATGTTTAATATATAAATATTTTTTATACATTTGTCTAAAATTCTAAACCCCTGTTTTTGCTTTGCTTGCATTGTGTGTAGATTAATATGGAAAATCTGTTTAGTCCATTTTAGAACTAGGCATGTGATACAATCTGGCAAAAGTGAACTAGGTTCTCTGAAATTGTATTATTATAAATCCAGTTTGGGACTAAAAACAAATTTGGGACAGTTTGGGACTAAAAACAAATATGGCTGGATGTTTAATATGTTTAAATGTGAATTTATAAAAACTAATACCTCAGTTAAGCAATACATTTCAAGGTTAAAAGCAACTGGTTTTGCTGACAAAACATTTCAGGCCATAAATTACATTTCCTAGGAGGAAACCTAGAGAGCTTTACTCTGAGGGTGGGCAGGCTTCTTCTGATTGATTTGGTTTAATATAATATAAGAGTACATTCTCTTTTACGGAAACACTGATATTTTTGCATGTTCAGGTTACCAGCGGGTCAATAAATAGATTGTGACCAGAGTTTTTAGACAGAAGGCAGATCAGCTGCACAAGCAGGCGGATAAGGTAAAGGACAACTAGGTGAGCTGAAGGCAGTGACAGCTGGAGTCTTCAGGCAACTCAAAAGCAATACAAAAGCGTGGATTTTATAGAGACAGCTGAGAGGTGTAAGGCTTAGTAGTGGTCCAAGGGCTCAGGTCTATATGATATAACAGGGCAATATACCAACAAGTGGGACCATTCCTTAGATCCAATAAGAATACCATAGCATATAATTTATACTGACCATAAACCCATATCACGATCCAATTTCATGTGAAATATGAGTATTGAGACCGAACCGACATTGCTCATTACAATGTAAAATCTAGGTCACACTAACTCAAATCTGAACCTCTATGACAATTTTTCTTGTATTTTCATTAAACAACTCGATTATTATTAACTATTAAGGGATTACTTGATTAAATAACATGTTATGTTACTCGTTACTGATGAATGGTAGTCTGACTACAGGAATGCGTCATGGAATATGCACTTTGTACTTTGTACACCGATGTTGACAGAAAGAGTAAAAGTCATGGTCTTCTAAAAACCTATTGGATATTTTGTGTTTACAAACTGTATTTCTCCAATATATTATAATAATCTACATATATACCTTAAATTAGATATGTTCCGTCTAGGCTTAACACGAATATGTGCTTTGACGCTCGTCTTGCTACATAATTACGTCTCTAAGAACACGACATTTTACCCGAGGGCGGAGCCTTACATGATTAGTCAAATCGGGATCAGCTTGCATGGTCTATGTTTCATCCGTGTTCTCGAACTACTATGGCACAAAACGGAAAATAATTTATATAAAGTTTTTCAATTTTGAAATTATACAAAATAATCTTTATTCAGACAAAACCATTTAATTTCAGCAAATGATTTAAAGCTGATTACTCAGCTCAGCTTTAAAGCATAGCCCATAAAATAGCTACACTACATCTGATTTTACTATTCAGTAAATTGTACAATCCAGACATTCTTGAATCTTATTCAAATCCTAAATATAAAAACATGTCCATTTTAAAAATCAGCAATCACAGATATTAATAGAAATTCATAAGCCTCATATTCTGACTTTAACATAACTGTCAGGGAAAATGTATACGTAATTACATTTAAGTGTTTACATATTTAACTGTTTTCGGTGGTAAGATCACTACGGTAGTAACTCAACATAATCTCTCCTTGTCCAAGGAGCATCAATTAGCTCGCCTCAACAAAATCTGTACCCAGTGTCAGTCACGCCCACTAATTTGCAAGCCGGGCAAAATGCCGTGATATTAGGGAAACACTTTGTATCTGTCTCTTTAAATCCAAAGCTGTCAAAAGTTTTGCCTGAATATTTCTTGATTAAAATCATTAAGAAATTAAAATCTAATGTATACCAACATACAGCGTACGTTCAATTTTTTCTGCCCAAAATAATGAATGTCTCGTATTAGTTGTCACACCGTACATTTACATCCATTATAAATGTTATATTGATTGGTTCTTTAAAATAAAAAAATTAATTAATGTTTTTTTTTTGCTTGTAGCAATTATGCTTAAGTCCCCTGTTAATAAGAAATACCTTGTAGAGGACCAAGTGTCCAATCAAGTCATTAATTGTTATTGTTTTCAGGCAACTGCAAGTTGTCAGGGGTCCTATTTAGCCTGGGCTACAGTTGTGTTTTCAGGAGAATACTTCATTAGGTTAGGTGGTTAGATTTGTCTCGAGTTAGAATCCAGGGTTCCCCCCGCCCACTCTAACGTTAAGAGTGTTCTTTTAATATATTCCTAGCTAGTGATTTTTATCACACTGAAGGTAAGTTTTTTTTCCACCTGTTAAGCATCCGCTATTCTTCGTTGGTGTATCTAGCTAGTTAAGTTTTCCTGTTGTTTGGAGGTTCGATCTATTTAGCTAACGCGTTAGCTAGCTAGCTAGCGTAGATTCCTTACTACAGTAATTGGCCAAATTATCTTAACCACCTTGATAAACACTGATGCCATTGGCTAGACCGAAGACTGAAACGCATGAGAATTAATTTTAAACGTCTCCTACGACTACCGCCTTGTTTTAGTAGCAATTTGTTTGGGGTAAAGATTCCCGAAATATTGAGGTCTATGTAGGCTTTAGCTAGTTATCCTAGCCAAACATTCTGATGTCTGTGTGTATGGTTATCCCCGTTTCATTGCTGAATTACAATACGCCGGACGCTTGTCCTGGCTTAGGTCAGCACTTAAAATACATTTTATCTCAAAATATTGAAACCAATAAGGGAACGATTTCCTTATTCTGATTAGATAGTTACTTGTTAATATCCTCATTGGTGCATCGTAACAGATGTCGATTAAACATGAACCTCCTCAAAAGGTTCCGGGCTTGGCAAATACATTTACTATTCACATTTCGAAAATTTGCTTTGGCCTTCGATAACAAACTTCTCTTCCAGTATAAAATGAGAAGAAAATCAAATGTATTGTCCCGCCATGGTGGCAGCACTGATCCACGGCTTCTGCTTATGGGAGTTGCAGTACCAGTTAAAAACTGCTTTTTGACCCGGCTGTTGATCGATAGACACATTAAATTCCCCGATTGTACGTATAGTCCGGAGTGTACATCCCTTAGTTGTCAGGAATTTAATGTGACCCTCGCGACAGTCCTGTCCAAGCAGTTTTTCACCCTCAGTTACCCATGTTTACTCAAGGTGGTGAGTAAACCTACTAAAAGTTGTTAGATTGGCTTAGTGTGTTTTTATGGGGGGGCCAAGCTCAAACATGAGTAGGTTTGCTTGCCACCTATTTAAGTTCATTGGGCCTCATTCACCAATATTTCTTATTTTATTACATTTGTTCTCGAGAAAGATCCTAAGAATAGTCTGTCAAATTCAAGACGTGGTTGTAACCCGCATATTTGTTCACACCTATGTTCTTTTAATGATTAATCCCATTGTCCTTATAAATTAAGTGCTTGCCAGTTGTTTGTAATTAACATAGGTTAATGCGCTCCATTTCCTGTAATGGCAGTCTGTTTTCATCACCTGTATTGATAGCTCAATGTTATTCAAGTATGACAGCAAAACAAACATTGTGCCATGAAAACATGAAATCGCTTTGGCCATGTGAAGTTTGTCTCGTGAGCATGGCCTCAACGCTTATGTTCATTTCGGATTGTCCGATACTAGTATTACTGTAAATTATTTTTTTTATACCTAGCTGTGTGCCGTTTATCACACAAAAATTAGAACCAAGCAACTGCACCAGACGTCGGTAGCGCCAAGCCAGCGAGTAAAGTTGGTGCAACACAACTGTCTGGGCACGCTCACTTGTGTGGAACTGTGACAGTAAGTGGCTGTCACGTAGATATAATGCAGGTAGCCTACAGAAAATGCAACTTTAAATTCAATTTAAGACCGGTTTTACTACAACACCCCAGGCAAGAAATACATTAGGACACCAATTTGACTGAAGTACCCATTGTTGTTAGAGCATCAAGTCCACTGCTAACAATAACTTAACTGGCTTCTGACTTTTTGTCTGCCCGTATAAAATTATTCTATCAGGCTCGTTTTAGAATCCAATGTTGAAGTAAACTGGCATGTTTACCAGCAGCCTTATCTATAATACTTTTTTTCGCATGATTTCTAGCTGCAGATCTCAAGAGTTGCTGTAACTTCTAAACCAACTATTCCCATATAAGCTACATTGATTCCCAGAGTCAGTGTTTGTCTTAAAAAGCAAAGCACAAATAAATATTTGCTGTCTTGCTCCTGATTTAAAATGGTCCGTCAATAGTTAATACTTTTCAATCTTTTGATACGTTTCACCTGGATGTCGTCTGTAAAAAGTGCCGGTTCTAATGTATGGTTCGGTATTATTCTTAACCCTTTCTCACATTATTTTGTGTTTTGTTTTAGGAAGACTTTAAGTCATGTCTGGTATAGCCTTAAGTCGTCTTGCACAGGAAAGGAAGGCCTGGCGAAAGGACCATCCTTTTGTGAGTATGAAAGGACTTGTCCACTTCTTGCCGTGTCTGCGTCATGTTAGTCCCATTGTGTTTTAGGGTTTTCTATACTGGGAGTTGGTTTGATCCTCCAGTTGGAAGACTTTCCTGACACAAGGAAATGCTGATGTACGGCGCTTCCAGAAAGTATTCAGGTCCTTAACTAGTTCAACATTATGTTACGTTAAAGCCTTATTCTGAAATTGATTTAAAATATTTATTTAATTGGTCTACACACAATACCCCCTAATGACCATCTGTAATGGAATCAAATGTTAGCACATTTTATAAAAGTAAATAAATACAAATCTCATTTACATAAGTAGTCTGACCCCTTCATTCAGTACTTTGTTGAAGCACTTTTGGCAGCAGTTTACAGACTTGTCCCCCAACTACTTCTGCCTTGTCTTTGCTCTATGCCTTGGCTTGTTATCCTGACTAGTCTCCCTGTCCATCGTGCTGGAATGCATCCCTACGGTGTTATGATGCTACCTCCGCCATGCTTCACTGTAGGGTTGCTATGGGCCAGGTGATGAGCCGTGCCTACTTTTACATCATCTATGATAATGCTTTGGTTACTTGACTTGTTTATCCTTTATAAAATGCATTATGGTTAATAGAAACAAACATTATCTCTGGGGAAACAAAGTTGTTTTAATTTGTGCCATCACCAAATGGGCATTTGTTTTAATTCCTGAGCTGTGCAGTCACGGCTCCCGAAGACTGACTGTCAACCACCCACTTGGCTGTCATGCAGACTAGGGGATGTTTGCGAAAGTTGTGTGTGTATATTCATTTATTCCAATGACCTAGCAACTATGGTGGTCCATTATTGCTACTGAATATTTTGGAACACTTCCCAGATTTTTGCTTTGGCACGATTTTATTTTTGAGATCTGCTGAAAGTTCCTCATTACTTTTTTGTTTTTTGCTGTCTGGTTAATCAGAACATTTCTCATTTTAGAATTAGGTTGTAATTAAACAATGTTGTGAAGGGGTATATTGACAAATCCTGGTGTGAGACTTGCTCTTACTAATTTGCAGGTGGGGGACTAGCGTCATTATATTTCTTAATTTCCTCCCTTGGAATAAGTGAGAGACCTGCCATGTCCTATTGGTATAGTACATCATGCCGAAATCTAAATTAGTAATTGAGGCCCTCTGGAAGATGTTGTTAATACCTATCATTCTGTAAAGGGTTACAAATCTATTTCTAAACCTCTAGGGTGCCACAGAAGCAATGCTAAATGGTTTCAGTCTCCCCCACAGTGGTCAACCTGCTTACAAACGCATGACCACTTGGAAAGTGTATATATGCTTTGAATCTTCCCAGCATTTTCATATGTAGTCAGATTTATCCATTAGCATTCGGTCAGCATTTCTGAAACTTCCTCTTTCTGGACCAAATATATTCCACATGTAGAAACCGTGATATCGTGTAGTTACTCGTCTGAAACCTCTCAAAAACCTCAAAGAACCTAAAGATCACAAACCCTGGCTGAAACATACCCCGGTCCTGTTTTCCTGTACCCCTCTGAACTCACCACCCGTTACAACATCTGCCTGTCTTCCTCCTTTGAGATCCTTGCTGCCTTCAAAACCCGTTCCATCTCCTTTACTCACACAGCTCCCTGTTACACTACTGGGTCAGTTAAAAGCCGCTGGATGGGAACTCGAATGCTTATACAACAAATGTGTCTTGAAATCCACTCCCATACATCCAGATCGCCTTATCAACTTTAGACATCTTATGACAATTGATGTTTTAGACGTTTTGACCAGACTTCCGAAGTGTCAATGGCACTCATCTGCGATATGATAAAAAAGGCTATATAAGATTATCGTGGCAATATAGTAACACTGTCGTGGCTCACATGCCTTTCGGGTGCACTTTGAATAAAGTGTGTATCCCATCTCCTTCAACTGCCTTCAAGATATCCAGAGCTGGATGTGCATGTCAAAACCCGACAGCAACAAGACTGCGGTCAGTCTTATTGGCTCCAAATCCACGTTCTGCAATCCGTGTTACCGCTGACGGCTCTTCGATCCCTGACTTCTGAAATAAAAGCCCCACTGTCATCCTGGACAAAACCCCTTCCTGCGACCCCCCACAAAGACCATCACCTAGACAGTTATTTTTTTTGCAATATCTCAAGACTCTGACCCTCACACTCTCATTCCGGTCCCCCAAAGCTCTTCTTCATGCCTTTGTCATTTCCTGCCTAGACCACTGCAACTTTCTTCCTACTGGTATCTACACCAAACTTCTCGACCGACTCCAACTTCTCAACAACAGTCCTCACCTACACCCAATCATCCAAACGTATCACTCCAACTTTTAATGGCTCTCTGTACAATATCGGATTACATGCACGACTCCTCACATTGAAAACCCTCCCCAACCTGGCAGCTACCTACCCCTCTGACCTCCTCCCACTCTATCCTCCCTATGCTTTTCCTCTGGTCTCCCTGTCACCTCCCCCTATTTCACTTTTCCACCATAGGAGGCTGTGCTTTTAGCTGCTCTGCACAAAGACTGGTACGCACTCTTGCTTGATTTGTCCTCTGACTTCAGACTCGTTTTTTGACTTGAGCGGTGCTTACCTCCCATATAGGCCCGTTATCTAAGGTGTTGAGTATTTTCAAAGGTGTCCCGCACATCTTTTTGTTATTATTAACAACCATCAAACTTTATCGCTACATGACTGAGCTGATAACAGGGCCTCAAATAAAAACATCCAGGGACTTACCAATGACTGTTGGAAATATTTTGGGGCATTTTGCTCACACCCAGTGCCTATAGGGGTAATGGCGAGTGCTGTATTTGTAAATGAATGGGAAGTTGAAATTGAACACATGATTTAAATATAGGCACAGATTACTTGCAATCAGGTAGTTACTAGTGGGAGTCTTGTTTGATCCCTGAGCTCCAACTGCCACAAACTGAATTGAGCATGTTCATGAATCTAACTGCTGTATGCAACTTCACCACTGGTCAATTCATAACCATGTGACCATTTGGAATGCATTATATGGGTTGATTCTTGACAGATTTATTACTGGCAAGTTTCTAGAGGTCTATTAGTAACAAAACGATGATCTTCCCCTTCTCAGGGCTTTGTTGCTGTGCCCACCAAAAATCCAGATGGAACAATGAACTTGATGAATTGGGAGTGTGCCATCCCTGGAAAGAAAGGGGTGAGTCTCCAAGAGTTTGAGTGAAATGGACAAGACATAAGATTTACATTGGCAAGATTATTATATAAACTAAACTGAGTTGGAAATTCATTGCCTTGCCCCATGTCTATTGTAGTCGCATAAGCGCTGGCGTGTGAAGTTTAAGGTCTGATGTAAATCGTCGCTTTCACTTTTTGGCTGGTAACTCTGGTTTTTGCGTATCAGTCCTAAGGGTAACCCTATATTACAAGTGTTTACCTTAAGTTGCTGTGCTTCCTCCGCAGACACCCTGGGAGGGAGGCTTGTTTAAACTACGAATGCTCTTCAAGGATGACTATCCTTCTTCACCTCCCAAGTGTATGTGGTTCAGTGTGTGAACTAGAACTTCCTGTGGAATGTTTTCTATATAGTTTCGTCTGTGAGATAATGTGTATTGTTTTGCCCCCTTTGCCAGGCAAATTTGAGCCCCCTTTGTTCCATCCAAATGTGTATCCCTCTGGTACTGTCTGTCTATCAATTCTAGAGGAGGACAAAGACTGGAGGCCAGCCATCACTATCAAACAAGTAAGTGATTTCAATAAAGTTTAGGGACTCTTAGAACTATCCTTGTTCTCCATCAGAAAATGCATACCATTTGTTTGAAAAAGAAAAGCAAAAATAAATAGTAAATATAGTAATTGATGAGGTTAGAATTTTTTTATTTTTTTATGGTAATCGTGTCCTTCCAACCTTTGCTTTTGTCTAATAATCCTCTATTTGCAGCAATTACTGCCTTGTAGACCTTTGTCATTCTAGTTTTCAATTTGTTGGGGTAATCTGAAGAGATTCTGCTCCATTATTTCTGAAGCACCTCCCACAATTTGTATTGGCTTGATGGACACTTGTGTACCATACTGTCAAGCAGCTCAATAGGGATGATCTGTTTACTGTGCTGGACACTCCATTATAGACAAAATACCAGTTGAATGCTTTGTCCTGAAATAGTTCTTGCATATTTTGGTGGTGTGCTTCTGGTCGTGGTCTTGTTGTGGGAGAAAAATATTTCCAATCAAGTGCCGTCCACAGGGTATGCCGTGGTGCTGCAAAATGAAGATCCTTTTTACCCTGTATAAATCCCCAACTTTACCACCAAAGCACCCCCAGACCATCACAGTGCCTCCACTATGCTTGGCATTAAGCAATTTTGCAGCATCTTTTTATTGTCTTTTCACGAATGTTCTTCTTTGTGAACCGAAACCCATCAAACTTAGTTGTATGTCTATAAACTTCCACTTTTCCTCTGTCCAGTGTCTTTGTTCTTTCGTCCATCTTAATCTTTTCTTTGCAAGTCTGAGATGGCTTTTTTTTGTAACTCTCCATTACGTAGAGACAATGTTTTGCGTGTACTATTTGATGACGTTGCCAGTTTTCTAATGATCAATTACCCTTTTAAAATGATTAACTTGGATATGCAAACACAATGTGCCATTGTTTGCTAATAATGGTCCTCTTTACGCCTTGTGTAGATATTTCATAAATCAGCCATTTCCAGCTACAAGAGTCATTTGCAACATTAACAATATCTTCCCTGTATTTTTGAACAGTTTGTGATTTTAATGGACAAGAAATGTTATTTCTAAGTGGCAACTTTTTAATGTTTTTTACTTTGTAACTACTTTGGTATACTGTCAGACTGGATGCAAATCTTTCTGCACTCATTTACAGGCGTTGTTGATTAATTGTGGTTACGTAGTAGCTAACATTGGTTCAACACCATGGAATGTTGATAGGAAAAGATTGCAATAAACCTTTTCATCCACAGATATTGTTAGGAATCCAAGAGCTGTTAAATGAACCAAATGTCCAGGATCCTGCTCAAGCAGAGGCATATACAATTTACTGGTGAGTTTGTACTCTGAGCCTGTAGATTTTATTCTGTAAAGGTTGACTGAATGTCCTATAGGAATAGGGGATAGCCACAGCTGCTGGAAAAACCTCATTAGCTTGTGCCTATGCTGGACAATATTTGAATGTCTTGTTTAGTTCCAGATGGGGAAGTTTCCTTTGCAATTGGGCTATTTTTAATAAATGTGCTAACAAAAATTAATTTGGACGGGTCGATTTACAGATCTGATTGAATAGTAAAATGGCTTTTGGGTTTTTGTGTAGTCTTCGGGTGATTTATGCTGTGTGTAATAAAATCTGGCAACTTGGCGTAGTTACTTTTGGCAAACATGGTTGCAAGGCTTTTACAGTTTAGAAATATTTCCATTTCCTGCTTAATTATAACGTCTTTAATTTCAGCCAAAACAGAGTGGAATATGAAAAAAGGGTTCGAGCACAAGCCAAAAAGTTTTCTCCATAAAAGCATCAAGACAAGATTTTTCTTTTTGACCCCTTTTTGTTTTTTGAAACTGTGTTTAATGCACACTTATTCCTGATGGATTTAACTTTTTTTTTCTTATGTCCTCTAACTCCATACGGATGCAAACCTTATGTTTTCAATTTATTTGGAAGTTCTGGATTTTTAAATGGACTATGCCAAAGCAAAATATTTCCTGTACTGTGGTACCTTTTTTCCTTCAAGAGCTCACGTTAGTCAGAAAGGACTGTACATAATGGGAGAGTCACTTGTATTCATTTTTATCCATAATGTATTGAGTATGTTAGAATTATTTTGCCTATGTTCTGATAAAGGTATGAATTGCCCCAGAGAATCAAATTTAAGGTATTTTTATCTTATGTGAGTCAGACTTATGTTTTGGTCCAAGTATTTAGAGTAAAAAAAAATGTTTATACAAGGCTATTACCCTACATAAGGTAAATATGTTAATTGGGTTGTAAAGGTTTTATTGATTATTAATTAGATGCTTAATTTGTGATAATCTGCAGAAACACTACTGTTATACCTTCACATTGTTAGAGGAAATTCTATGAATACTGGTTGGACCAATTGCTCCTTTATTTTGGAAACTACTGCTACTACTCTTGATACTTCTTAATGTGGTTCATGCAGCTCTATTTTAGCATCATGAAATAGTTTCAAATGACGAATCCTTGAGTAAATGTGGGATTAAATTGGTAGCAGCTGTGGTTTCTGAGTTAACTGAACATGAATATGCTGGAAGTAATATGCTCTTTACAGGTCCTATATCTATGGTTGTTCCATAATCCATAATGCAGGAGCTGTAACCAAATATTTTGATGTACATGAACATGTAAACCGCATTGCTGTTGTAGGTGGAATTCTGGCAGTTCAAATAAGGGCAAGTTGTTTTACAGGCTGTGAAAGACGTTATACATCATTTAAGTGAACGCCTGAACTAAGTCAACTACTCCCCAGGAATGGAAATTACTTGCCAGCCTTTATTCTGGTTGTCATTCCCACGGAAGTAGGCTTCATAAAGGTGATGGTCATGGTGCATTCTATGCAATTTCAGCTTTAAATGTGTACCACCATGTAGACTCGCTTGCACGGGTGCAAAATATTGATTGGGTGCAGGACATGGCAATACAAAATTCTTTGGCTTTTGGGGGATTCCCCTGGATGTATTTTGAGTGCATGTCTCTAAGTTTGAGCAATAGGACCTTGACCATGGTCACCAGATTTTAACTCAATTGAAGATGGTGTCTGAGACTGTGTACTTTGCATTTTATTGCAATAATTATGACGCTGAAGTGGTGTCCATCGGTAGGTGGGAGAAACAAGAAATTAGGAGGAGGTAATTGAATAGCAAGAATGTGTCTGAGCCAGTTACTTTTAAAGCTCGCTTTTTTTTTTTTTTAATTGGTCAAGTTAAGGGTAAACTACTGATCATAGAATGTTATTTAAATTTGGGCTGGGTGGAGAGCGGTTAAAACATTCAAATGTCAGAGGCTAGAGTGGTGACATCCATTTGGCTCCTGATTATATGCCATCCGGAATCTGCTGTGGCTACTTGGAGCTGACTGGTTAAGCTGTACCTAACTGCATTTACATGTTGCCATTTAAGTATTTGAATTAGATGCTGTATAGCTTACTGTGAAATGCAAAGCATCACTGTTTTAAAGGGATAGGTCGTTTTTGGAATTAAACTCCTGGTCCTTGACACCATTTTGTCTGACTGAACAGGTTGAATAGGGCTAACTTTACAAATGTTAATTTTATCCCTTTAAAAGTGTGCCTGTGTTTGCTTCCAACCTTTTCTTTCCTTTTAACTAGTTTATTCTGAACCCATGAGCCCTTCTGATTTTGAGCTGCCTCCAGGCGAAATGCAATTAACATATAAAGAATATGACATGGTTTGTGATGCAAATTAAATCCTTGCAGTCACAATCCAAATACACATTTTGTTTTGTGCCAGATTGTCTCAGGAACACAGTGTTATTACATTACCAATATGTTTATCAGGCTGTCTAATTTGAACAGTGACACGTTCCTGTCAGATTGTCCAGTGTGATCAGAAGCACATTCTGCCTGAGCGGCAGGGCTGGAAGTGGTTGTAAACCTTGTACCTTTCGAAGGTGTGTGTTGGGAGGTTGTCACTAAGAACGCTACAGTTTGCCGCTGTACACGTAAACAGGTGTGTTGTCTGTAAATTATTATTCATGACCATATACAATTTGTCCATTTAATATGGTGAGATCTTTTTGTAAGTAAAATTTATGCTGTGGACATGCCTTGCAAACATTTTGATGATAATATCACCTAACTCTAGAATGAATGGAAATGATTTGTCTACAGATGTTATTATATATGTGCTTTATCACTTAATTGTCACAAGCTTCTTACTTATAGTTTTCCTGTGTCTTAACAAGTTGTCACTATTATTTGAGAAATACAAAATATTTGAGTCAAGGACTTTGAGTAAGATTTGGGCTGTCTACAAACACTCATTTGTCCTAATCTTTATAGCACACTCAATATATTGCTTAACAACTGATATTGATGCTGTCGAGCAAATATTGGCAAAACATTGAATTGGACATCGGGGTTCAGTGCAGCCTGGTCTCAGAATATGTAAATTGTGTAAAGCTTTGACAGCTGCCTGCAAATGGCATGTTGCAGTGCAAGTTACGTGCTACAAACATTTATTGATGTGTTTGAACGTTAATTAGGATCAATATCACCGGTACTGGGATTAAGGTTTGAAAGCCAAACAGAATGGATTCTTAATCAATGGAAAGTTCAACTATTGGAGTGTAAGGCTGGAGGTGCATTCCCATGCCTCACCATCCCCAACCATAACACCCTACTGAATCTAAGTAGCCATGCTAAAGTCTGCCCCTTGTGGCCGGTCTGTACCCTAACATGACACATTACCAATTCAGCTGTCCCAGGTTTACATAGAACATCTTACGCATTCTTCTTGGACCAACCTGGTCCGTGTTGCCATAGACGGAGATCCCTGGGGTGGAAACACTTGTTGGTACCCCTCAGAAAAGATAATATGTAATTGGGTTTTAGTAATATTTTAATTAATTAGTATTACATGTCTCCAATCTTGTAATCAGTCATTTCACCTAATTGAATGGAGAGAAGTAGTCACTGGGCTGTTTGGGATCATTGTGTTCCCCACACTGACAAGCATGGTAAAGCCTACACAACCATGTCCATGAAGCTTGATGTTCCTGTGAAAACAGTTCAAGGTCCATGGAACTATAGCCAACCTCCCAGGGCACAGCCACAAGAGGAAAACATAGTGTGAAAGGTAGAACAAGAACCCCGGATTACTGCCAAAGACATACAAGCTGAACTCCAAGGTGAAGGTATGTCACTTTCAGATCGCACCAATCGTCACTTTTTGTGCGAAAGTGGGCTCCATAAAAAAAAAAAACATACAAGCCAAAATGAAGTTCGTTCTTTATTAAAGACTGTCCTTTAGAACAATAAGTCAAAACTATAGCTTTTTGGCAAGTCACATCAGCCCTATGCTCGTGGATGACAAAACGAAGCGTTGAAAGAAAATAACCGTGAAACACGGAGAGGCTTGGTGATGTGTTAGGGCTGCTTTGCTGCGTCTGGCACAGGGTGCCTTGAATCTGCGCCGGGCACAATGAAATCTCAAGACAATCAAGGCATTCTGGAGCAAAACGGACCGAACGAAACGAACGCAACAAAAATGGTAATGCTTGGTTCTCAAGGATGGTTATGGTTCAACACAAACGCAACATACAACCACAGATTGTGATGGTGTTGTATTTGGCGACTTCGCTGCCTCCTTTACCTAGCTGGCTATTGTTGCGCTAAATACATCATTTTTGTGAGCACCTGTATAAGCCCATCCCAAACAAGGAATTTTAATAGTTTAACGTGTTTTAAGACGCTACTAATTAAAACGTTTTTGCACCTTCATACAGGTGCGAAAACAATCTAGGCCTGGTTTCAGAGCCTAGCACAACACTAAATCTAGGAATTGCATTTTCCATGCAACAGTAATTTATGCATTAGGTTGGGTCAACAACTCTCAATGCATGTTAGTATGTTTTGCAGAAACCACCACAAGAATTAGCTAGTTTGTAACACTATTTTCCAGCCGGAAAGGAAATCTACCTCCCAAAACTGTTGAACAAAGCCACGTACTTTGTACTTTTTACACCTCTATTTCCATGTTATGTCTGCATGTAATGTTTTTCTTAAATGTACGCACATCATTGATGCAAAAAGAAAATACAATTACTTGTGTGATTTGTATGAATAGAAATGAGATAACAAAAGACAATACAACTTTGTTATCTTGCGCATGTAGTAATAAGATGGCTAAATAAGGCTTATATCATTCTAATTGATCATATACTTTTCAGATGTTTGACAACTACATTATTCAATTTTCAACAATGCAGTTCTAATTCATCCATAAAGGGTCAAAATGTCTTTGTCCTATGGCAGTTGCATTTGCCTTTTAGAAACTTTTAGTAAACATTAAGACGGCAATAATCTCTATTTAACCCTGTAGTTTAATTGAATGATTATATTGATCAGCCTTTTGTTATTTGAGAAGCAAATTACGGTGCTCCTTTGCGACTGCTGCTGGTTTGGACTATTTACATCACATCTATTTACATGTCAAGCTTTTCCCCAGAATTGCAGAAGGCTATAATTAACTTTAAACTTTGAATCAAGAGGGGGAGTTTGTCTGAGATACACACAGCATTAGTCTCTTTAGAGAAAGCAGGTATTCCTCTGAGGGGTGGATGATGCCAAAAACAATGTAGCAAAGCGACCTAACGTCTTGTTGGATATATTACCACCTGCATGTGTCGTATGTACGGTCAGACATTGGCATAAACCACATGAATCCATTGATCTGTCTTACCTTGGGTCAACAGTACAAGGTGGTGGTGGAGTCATCCTGGCACACAACATGCCGCATTAATACCAGCTGGGCATCCGTTTAGGGCCAAAGTCCTGCAGGACAACGTGCAGTGGCCGGGAGCCAAAACATCTGCAGAGACAGCGTGATGCCTATCAAATCAACATGGATCAAAATCCCCAAGGATGTCGCAAAGAATTCGAGTTTTTCCTTGAGGCAAAAAGAGGTCCTAGCCAATACTAGATAGGTGAATTAGATCAAGTGGCCACTGAGTGTGTATTGTTTCAGTATAAGGTATTGACAGGTACCGTGTACTTTCTTTCTAACAATACCTGCAGGAATGTGTAATAATCCTGTCAAATCGAATTAATTTGCAGAACGTGATAGACGGCCTGCTCTATGCAAGTTCTGTGTGGTGCTATATGTCTCCAAGGGATACACAAAAACATATTATATCCGTCCCCTCACGTGTGCCTCTCCACATCTTTATCTAATTGACTTTCCACCCATAGTGGATTATTGGCTTTAAATTGCACTACTAAACATTGAAGTACTTTTAAAAAACTGCCTTTATTCTAAACTAATTAAAATCACAAATTGATCACAGATGGAAGCCAACTAGCTTTATTTGTGATCGGGAAGGTGGTTGGTGACACCTCACAAAGATTGCAATTGGACGTGTTTACTCATACAAATAGGGTATTTAACTTTTTTAATTTAATTTAATCACAAGGCTGATTTTATTTATTTTTTTACAATTATTCTGGAGGGCACTG